>VZSG01000005.1:1188205-1312279 GCA_013398315.1 Nothoprocta pentlandii
TTAAGAGTACATTTTACAGGTTATTCTTTGAATCCTCTCATCGCTTCATTGTTTTTGTGGATCTTTAGTAGAATATTTACGGTTAAAAACAAAAAAAACAGATTTTTCATTATAAGTTTAAGGTAAAGAAAAAAATGAGTCTTAAAACTCGTATCAGGTTCTAGATCCTATGTTGTGTTTCCTCATTGACTAAAATAACACTATATTGATACATGGCTTGGTGAAACTTACTGTAGTCGCCATTTTCAACATTTTTAATCTTTCCTTTTCTGGCAAATACATTCTAACTCTATTTCTATGCCTACCTTGATTCATCTCTCCTCATCTCCTGCATTTTCTTTTATTTTTATCAGTTATGTGTTGGATGACCTTTGCGATATTTATGGGTTCTCTTGTGATTTTTATTTTTTTCCCCTCAGTAACTTAGTAAATAACATGATCAGATAGTCTCACACTAAGAAACTTCTGTGAGCAGTATGACTATCTTGAGTAGAAGCTTCTCCTGTGCAAAAGAGTTTAAGATTTATTTTTATTGCTTTGTTAGGTTGCTTTAATACACCCAAAATTATAGAGGTTACACAACTCCTCTAAGAATGGTGGTTTGACTATCATAACCCTATCGGAAACAAGTAGCAATGGGGTAATCCATTCTTATCCCCCATTTAGTTAAGCACAAGTGATCACGGTCCACTGAGACTTCTCTTCTTGCTGCTTGGTTGAGCTTATTTGCTGATGATCATTCTGAATTTATTTTTCATCTTGTTGGCTGGTACTTGAAGAAATTTACAAGGGAATATTGCATTAAAATATTTTTATATTTTTAAAATGTAGAATTTGTTTTTAATAACATCAAGTACAGCTCCTTTGCTAAGGTTATCGACACTTGTGAATGCAAGCTCGGTGACTTTTGGTAAAGATGACTGGAAATGTTAAATGATTGACTTTCAATGGATTTTGGTGAATTATATTTTTGACTAGACAGCAGTAATATGTTCTAGATCTGGTTTTGTTTCTAAAAAAAGATTTTTAGAAGAGGGAACATGAAAATTGTGCTTGAAAAAGATTTAAAAACATAAACGTTTATTGTTGTTGTTCTTAAATTAGATTTTTAAAATTTGATTGTGTTTTGATTCTGTAATTACTGATGTGGGTTTTGGAGTCCAGATACCATATTAAGACCACTTTCTGATTCCAAGTTTTGGTTCTTAAGAAGTGCGAAGTAAGGGATGACAGTATTTGTACTTACTGTCAGCAGTAACCCGAATCTGAAGTTATATCATCCTTAAAATCAAGATTCTTGATACTTGAGTGTGCTGTGCATTCAAAAAACATCCTGCAAACCATTTCAGTAATACTTAATGTTCTCTATTTGACTTTGGAATCCACATCAGAGGTCTCAGTGTTTTTTCAGTTGCTATATTCACATAATGTGCAAAGCAAACTGGGATGTGACAGACATCCTTTTTTGTGTGTGTGTGCGCTTTTCTTTGCTTGGAGGGCTTACAGTGGCCAACTAATGTACAAATGGTGTCACAAAACTCTTTGATAATTGAAACTAGCCTTGAAAATTGGTGATCCCTGACTGAAGGTTTAGCAGGGCAACAATGAAGAGTGAGTAAAAGACTGTAGAAAAATGTTTCCCTTTCCCTGGTGACATTGTTTTCAGCTTCTTAATTTTTTGTAGTCACAAGCAGTTTTGGAATGTTGTGGACATGTCCTTGATCAGTGTGGGGTCTACTGATGGTAAATATGTTGAGATTCAGCGTGCAATTTCAGAAAGTCATCAAAAACTGATGTTTTTGATATATCAGAATAATATCAGACAGTTTCTTTGTTGTGCATGCAGCTGCAAGTTTCTGTGCAACCTCAGAAACTAAGCGATAGCTGATGCCATTTTAATGTTTATTAGTTGCTTACGTATGGTATCCTGTGCGAGCATTTAGAATTTTGTTCAGAGGGAGGATTTTGAGTGGTGTGTTTCAAAGTAGGGTTTTCCTCTGGCTTCTGCTAATTCTGCCAGTTAATCTTGTGGGGCTTGTCTTTTCGCTTTATTCTGTAGTAAAGCCTGTGCTGCAGGATGGTGGTTTCCCCCCTGGTGCCTACTTGCAGGTAGAGGCCCTTTTCTTTCAGCTCTTCCCCGTGTCAACATGCCTTTCCCTAGCTAAAAGTGGTTTAATTCAGGACAAGTGCCTCAAGTTTCTTTTCTGCTTCTTAACGTATGTTGTTGGTCTGGCATCCCAAGTCTGGCAGTGGGTGCAAACTTGAAAAGGAGGGTTTCTACCCGTTCCATTTTCATTGCTTTATTGCAACATCCCTCTGGTAAAATCAGAATTTATCAGGGCTGTACTGATGTGTTTGTATACTAGTTGAAACTTCACCATATTCAAACATAACTGCTAGCAATTTCCAATTTGTAAGTGCTTTACTGCAGGAAATAGGATTTTGAGGTAGAAGTAATTGTACTTTTTAGTAGCAAGACTTTAATGTTTGGACAAATACTCAAATGTTTTGTGCATACTGAGAGTAAACTGATAGAAGTAAATTCTAGGTACTCTAGAATTAAAAAGTCTACATAACGCAAATATTCATATTTTCAGAAGAGGTTTCTGCAACTTCTTGTTAAAATACCAAGTTGAATTTGTGAAATTTCAGTTAGTAGTTAATAGTTGTGTTTTAAAAGAAAGACTCAGCTTAGGTTCTCAGTTCTGATTGATGTGGCAGGTCTAAAATTAAGGTTATGATTCTGATGCTTAGTTGTATCTTCTTTGATTGTTGGGTGAACTTTTGCAGTTTTTACATTACTAATGGATCTTACTGTTTGTTTTTTAGATCACTCACAGAAGGGTTTATTGAAGGACACATTTTAAATGTATGACATCACTTCAGGAAGATTAAAGGAGGATAATGATCTTGCTTGCACCTTGTTTTTCTAAGGGTGAATTTGGGCTTTAGATATTCACAAGCTTGTGCTTAAGGGGGGGAGGTAGGTGAATGAATACTGGTATATAACATACTAAGTTGTGAAAGTCTGAAATTTCAAAGCCTGTAGATGTAAGATCATGGAAGATTTTAGGAACTGAGAGGTTCTTTTTGCAGTGGTGTCGTGGTTTTTGTGCTCTGTAGTTCTTTTCAATCCTTTGGTTTGCAGATAGTGTTGTTTTTTTTTGTTTTGTTTTGTTTTTTGTTTTTCTCTCCTCTATGTCCTGATATGGTGTGGTGCAGTTAAGCAAGTTAAAGTAAGATAATGGAAATAGCATGAATTTCTTGTGCATATATTTTGTAATGATATCCAATTATATAGTACATTAAAATTGCCTGCATACCAGAAGGAAGGATTTTCCTCTTTGTTACATTATGTGACTCTACAGTGAATATGACAGTGTTATGAAGTCATGTATTTGCCAGCTTTATTACTTAACTAAAATATATTTCATTCTGTGAAACAATGTATCTTTGAAATAGACAACAAATGCAAAGTAGAAAACACCTAAAAGGAGAAAAAAAAAAACCAACTTGTTTTCAAACATATTTAACTTATTGAACTTCCATTATGTTAAAAACCTTTTGCATGAAGAATCTTATGAGGCTGGCAGTTTTTTTTTTTTTTTTTTTTAAATCCCTCCCCCCTCTTCCTGTCCCCCTTTTTGTGACCCATTTCACCTTATTCTTTGTATATACTGTCTTAAACTGTATCAGTTTGACTAAACACTTAGTGCTGGAGAAGGAATAACCTTTCCTGTGTGAGGATGCCAGGGTATATGAATGTAGTGATTATTCCTGATGGGCTAGTTCCAATTTGTACCATCCTTCAGTCTAAGTCTTGTGGATGAAGACTTTGTTTTCCAGTTTAGTCCATGTCAAATGTGTTGCTTTATAAAAACAGTTTATGGTAGAAATGCTACCTAAACTTCTCATTTTAATAGTTTGAATGATGCCTAATAGTAAGCTTTACTTTGATGAAAAAGGAAACAGTGGCTTTATGTGCAATACAAATGCTCCATGCAGAGTTTTTGTTTTCTTGCTAGGTTGGAGGGATTTTGTGCTAGCTCTAAATTCTCTATGTCTTGAGAAGATAAAAAAACATTTAAGTAAAGTTCTCTCTGAATGTATCCTTGTAAACTTTTTTCTTTAAAAAAATTATTTTTAAAACACAAAAAATTCACTTCTTTTAGTATAAAAACTCTCTCAAGTGTAAAAATAAAGCTGAGTTTACTTTCACCTTCATTTTGCAGTGAAATCCATACTTTTTGATAAAAGCAGTACTTAATTTTCTTGGCTATGCTATTTCTATGACCAAAAGCATTTCTTTAAAAAGGTATGTATTTCTAGCTCAAAGAATTTCATTACCAAGATTCTTACTTAAGTATTTTGGTTCTGCTCAGAACTTGTTTTTCTGTTTCCCGGTTTCAGTAGACTGTTAGAAAGCTCTGTTGAGCACTCGTTGATTCTGTATAAGGTTAGGAAAGGCTTCATTACTTTTATTTCTTATTTTAACTTTTAGAGATACCAGTACTTTTAGTGCAGCATGACTTATTTAAGCTCAAATAGTTTTAACAATTATGAATTAGTTTGGCAAGTATTAAAGTAGATTTTCAGAGAGTTTTGGGTGACAGATCTTACTTTTTTTTTTTTTTTTGAACTAAAAGATGGTAATACAGAACAGTTTTTATTGAACTGTTACAAGGTGTTCCTTAGAGTGACAAAAGTGAAAGCAAATTTGTAATAACACCAAAGTATTGAAACTAAAACCTTGGTTTGATGCACCATTATGATGTTTTCCTTCACATCTGTGTTATTTAGATACAAGTGTTTAAATGTATTTATCTTGTGATTGTTACTCCATCCATGTAAAAATGTTAAGCACAATCTGTACCTTCTGTTTGTAGTTATATGAGACAGCTCTCTCTTCATCAAGAAAATGGAGAAAAAATAGTTATTTTGTGTATAGTATGATTTTTCTGAAAACAACAAATATCTCTGCTTTTGCTGTATGTATGCAGTGTATATATTCAGGAAAATGTGTATATTCATGAAAAAAAAGACTTAGTAGTGATCTTTGTGCCAGATGATAACATCTGTAAAACTAGGACCTTGTAATTCCATGAAAATTTGAGTAGAGGTATGTTAGCTTTTGTCTAGAAGTACTCGGAGCTTTTGCTTTTTGTAGATACATGGTATGGGACTATAGTGCAGATTTGAAGTTTCAGAATTTAAGTGTTACTTTTAAAGAAAAATACAGACGTAGAAGATAAAAGTCAAGTTTGGGAATTCTCTTTAAAAGCAGTTTACTGGTAATATACAAATACAGTAATTCACTTTTGCAAATAGGTGCAGACTGAGTCACATTGTCAGCTTCCTGGTTTTTATGGCTTGTTATTTTGAAAGTTTCTTTATTGAAACCTAAAACCAAACCAACAAATGTACATGCAAGTAACTATTCACACCAGTAAGCCTGTTATTCAGGAAAGCTATGTACATGAGGCTTTTATATTTCTTCTTGGTAAGAGTTAACTATAATAAAATTTCACTTGTATTTCATTGCAGGTAATGAGAATTTTATAAAGCGTTCTGCTTTCTAATGTCTAATGCCTATAAGCTGTGAAGGAAAACAGTATTTTTTTTTCCCCCCAGAAATATTCTGATCCAATAGGTGATGGCGAAACTGTGTCTAAAAATTGCTTATTTTTTAACTTATAGTAGAAATAACATTAACCTGAATTAAATCCAAATTGGAGATCTATTGAAGTAGTCATGGGAATTCTCAGCTGAATACAGCTTCAGTGTAATCAAGCTAAAACATCTTATCTGTTTCAAATATTAGAGGGAAGTTTCTGCAGACTTTTTTAAATAATATTTTCATTTTTATTTTCTGTAGGAAGATGACTTTCTCCCTCCTGAATATTTGAGGTTGTCTCCATGATGAGCAGAAGCAAGAAAAACTGACAGCTGTTTCTGGAGCTCTGGATATACAACTTTAATTTGTAGGAACTCTTCCATGATGAAAACCTCGTACAGTTACCTTGATGATAGCAGAAGGATGAGAGGAAAGTTATGATGGCAAAAAACAAAGAGCCACGTCCCCCATCTTATGCTATTAGTGTTGTTGGACTATCTGGAACTGAAAAGGATAAAGGTAACTGTGGAGTTGGCAAGTCGTGTTTGTGCAATAGATTTGTTCGGTCAAAAGCAGATGAATATTACCCCGAGCATACCTCTGTGCTTAGCACAATTGACTTTGGAGGAAGAGTTGTTAACAATGATCACTTTTTGTACTGGGGTGACGTAACGCAAAGTGGCGAGGACGGAATAGAATGCCGAATTCATGTCATCGAACAGACTGAGTTCATTGATGATCAGACTTTCTTGCCTCATCGGAGTACGAATTTACAGCCGTATATAAAACGTGCAGCTGCCTCCAAATTGCAGTCGGCAGAAAAACTAATGTACATTTGCACAGATCAGCTGGGCTTGGAGCAAGACTTTGAGCAAAAACAAATGCCTGAAGGGAAATTAAGCATAGATGGCTTTTTATTGTGCATTGATGTCAGCCAAGGATGCAATAGAAAGTTTGATGATCAACTTAAATTTGTTAACAATCTCTATATCCAACTATCAAAATCTAAAAAGCCCATCGTAATAGCAGCAACGAAGTGTGATGAATGTGTGGATCATTATCTGCGAGAAGTTCAGGCATTTGCTTCGAATAAAAAGAACCTTGTGGTAGTAGAAACATCTGCAAGATTCAATGTCAATGTTGAAACATGTTTTACTGCACTGGTACAAATGATGGATAAAACTCGTGGTAAACCTAAAATAATACCCTATCTGGATGCCTATAAAACTCAAAGACAACTAGTTGTAACTGCAACAGATAAATTTGAAAAGCTTGTCCAAACTGTGAGAGACTATCATGCAACTTGGAAAACTGTTAGTAATAAACTGAAAAATCATCCTGATTATGAGGAGTACATAAACTTGGAAGGAACAAAAAAGGCCAAAAATACATTCTCCAAACACATAGAGCAACTTAAGCAGGAACATATTAGAAAAAGGAGAGAGGAATACATTAATGCGTTGCCGAGAGCTCTTAACACTCTTCTGTCAAATCTCGATGAGATTGAACACTTGAGCTGGTCAGAAGCCTTGAAGTTAATAGAGAAGAGGCCTGACTTCCAGTCATGTTTTGTGGTGCTTGAAAAAACACCCTGGGATGAAACTGACCATATAGATAAAGTGAACGACAGAAGGATTCCATTTGATCTTCTTACTACCCTAGAAGCGGAAAAAGTTTATCAAAACCATGTACAGCATCTTATATCTGAAAAAAGGAGAGTTGAAATGAAGGAGAAGTTCAAAAAAACTCTAGAGAAAATCCAGTTCATTTCACCTGGACAGCCATGGGAAGAAGTTATATGTTTTGTAATGGAGGATGAAGCATTCAAATACATCACTGATGGAGATAGTAAGGAAGTGTATAGTAGGCATCAGAGGGAGATTGTGGAAAAAGCCAAAGAGGAGTTTCAGGAAATGCTTTTTGAACATTCAGAGCTGTTTTATGACTTAGATCTTAATGCAACGCCTAGCTCAGATAAAATGAGTGAGATTCATGCAGTTCTGAGTGAAGAGCCTAGATACCAAGCTTTACAGAAACTTGCACCTGATAGAGAATCTCTTCTGCTTAAGCACATAGGATTTGTTTATCACCCAACTAAAGAGACTTGTCTCAGTGGCCAAAACTGCATGGACATTAAAGTAGAGCAGTTACTTGCCAACAGTCTGCTGCAACTGGACCATGGCCGCTCAAATTTATACCATGATAGTGCCAATATTGATAAAGTTAATCTTTTCATTTTGGGCAAAGATGGCCTTGCGCAGGAATTGGCAAATGAAATTCGCACACAGTCCACTGATGATGAATATGCCTTAGATGGAAAAATATATGAACTAGATCTTAGGCCAGTTGATGCAAAATCCCCATACCTGTTGACTCAGCTGTGGACCTCTACCTTCAAACCACATGGTTGTTTCTGTGTGTTTAACTCTATTGAGTCACTAAATTTTATTGGAGAGTGCATTGGAAAAATAAGGACTGAAGCATCTCAGATCAGGCGAGACAAGTATATGGCTAATCTTTCCTTTACGCTAATCTTGGCTAATCAGAGGGACAGCATTAGCAAGAATCTGCCTATTCTGAGACACCAGGGTCAACAACTGGCCAACAAATTACAGTGTCCTTTTGTAGATGTGCCTGCTGGTACATATCCACGCAAGTTTAACGAGGCCCAAATTAAACAAGCTCTGAGGGGAGTCCTCGAAGCAGTTAAACATAATTTTGATGTTGTAAGTCCAGTTCCTACCATTAAGGATCTGTCAGAAGCTGACTTGAGGATTGTGATGTGTGCCATGTGTGGTGATCCATTCAGCGTGGATCTCATCCTTTCACCTTTCCTCGATTCTCACTCCTGTAGTGCTGCTCAAGCAGGCCAGAGTAATTCTTTGATGCTTGATAAAATTATAGGAGAAAAGAGG
Source organism: Nothoprocta pentlandii (assembly GCA_013398315.1). Taxonomy (NCBI): domain Eukaryota; kingdom Metazoa; phylum Chordata; class Aves; order Tinamiformes; family Tinamidae; genus Nothoprocta; species Nothoprocta pentlandii. The sequence goes on from VZSG01000005.1 coordinate 1,196,735, forward strand.
CGGCGAATACAAATAACTATTTTGTCCTATCATTCCTCGATTGGTGTCAGGAAAGACGAACTTGTCCATGGATATATACTAGTTTATTCTGCCAAACGGAAGGCATCAATGGGAATGCTTCGAGCATTTCTTTCCGAGGTTCAGGATACAATTCCAGTCCAGTTAGTGGCTGTTACTGATAGCCAGGCAGACTTTTTTGAGAATGAAGCAATCAAGGAGCTCATGACTGAAGGAGAACACATAGCAACTGAGATAACTGCTAAGTTTACAGCTTTATATTCGTTATCTCAGTATCATCGTCAGACCGAGGTTTTCACGTTGTTCTTCAGTGATGTGTTAGAGAAGAAGAACATGATTGAAAATTCTTACATGTCAGACAGCACGAGGGAATCGACCCATACAAGCGAAGATGTTTTTCCAAGATCGCCCAGAGGAAGTTCCCTTGACTACAACTATCCAGATTCAGAGGATGATACGGAAGGGCCACCACCTTACAGTCCAATTGGTGATGAAGTACGATTGCTTCCAACACCTAGTGACCGTTCAAAGTACCGACTCGACCTGGAAGGAAATGAGTATCCTATTCACAGTACACCCCTCAATTGTCACGACCATGAACGCAACCATAAAGTGCCTCCCCCGATAAAACCGAAACCACTTGTTCCAAAAACAAATGTGAAAAAACTGGATCCCAACCTTCTGAAAACAATTGAGGCAGGCATTGGTAAAAATCCCAGGAAACAGCCTTCTCGGGTGCCCACAGCACCGCCAGAAGATATAGACCCATCTGATAATTACGCCGAACCCATTGACACTATTTTCAAGCATAAAGGCTTTGCAGATGATATCTACGCCGTTCCAGATGATAGTCAGAATCGTATTATAAAAGTTCGAAACTCGATTGTTCTAAATGCTCAAGGTGATGAAGAAAATGGATATCCCGATAGACTCTCTAGAAGCCATGGAGAAAGGCGGCCTTCAAAATACAAATATAAGTCAAAGACACTGTTCAGCAAAGCAAAGTCTTACTATAGGAGAACACATTCAGATGCAAGTGATGATGAGGCTTTTACCACTTCTAAAAATAAAAGAAAAGGAAGACATCGTGGAAGTGAGGAGGACCCTCTTCTTTCGCCTGTCGAAACATGGAAGGGTGGCATAGATAACCCTGCTGTTACTTCAGATCAAGAATTGGATGATAAAAAAGTAAAGAAGAAAGCTCAAAAAGCAAAAGAAGAAAAGAAGGTAAGTCAATTTTTTGACAAGATGTGGTTAGGTGAGACGTGTTAACGCCTCTTTTTACCAGCTTCTGGGGCACCCCTAGTGAGAGGGGAAGAATCAAAATATGTAAGAACTGCACCTTATTTTATCTTAAATATTGCTGTAGTGATTTTTTCCTTCTTTTTTTTTTTTTTTTTTGCCTAAGCATAAGCTGTATTTGTAGATAGTAATAGAAAAGTAATATCTCTCATTTTTTTACAGTCTTGTTGACTTGATGCAGAGTTCCCAATTTGGCTGCTATTGTTTAAGTTGCGTAAACCTTCTGAAATGCATCTTCCCTGTGTAGTTTTATCAGTCCCCCCACCCGCTGCTGCTGGCTGGACCTGGTGAGAGCTAGTTGGTGATTTCAGACTGTTAGAACTTTGTAGTGGTTAAGACTTCCAAGTGTTAACTGTTTTTTTTCACCTTTCTAGCTATTGCTTCGGTATATATTTATTTAAAAATCTAAGTTGTGGTTTATAGCTTATACTTTAAAGTTATTCCGAGAAAATACGACTTTTAGTGGCAGAATAAAAATTACTGTAATAATGGAGAAAGCAAATTCAACTTAATAGCTAAAACACTTGAATGCTTGGTGCTTTTAATAGATAATCTTGTGTGTGTTGCATTGACTTGCATCATACTTGAGTGTATTGCAGAAAGCTCTTTACAAAGCAGTTTATACACGAGTTAGTGTTTTCAAACTTCAGTTTTTAGTATGTTAAAGTGGTCTTCATTTGGAAATTGAATCAGCCTATGTAAATTTTACATTTAAATTTTTATTTTTGAATTACGGTTTTCCAATTTGTAACAGTTGCTTTAAAGTTTAAACACGTCAAAAGGTTCTTGAGTGGTATTTATTTTCCTCGTAGAGGAAAGCATTTTAAGACGTTAGCTTCAAAGAAAAGCAGCTGTCTGGCTGATCTCCCTTACCTCGTTCTCTCCCAGTGATTTCAGACCCCAGTCTTCCAATTTATAAAATAAGGGGTCTAATGAGATGGGCACTGGGAATGATGCTGGGAGGCAGGGGATGGATGAAGATGTAGTTGGACTAAGGCAGAAAATTAAGGAGGAGGATGGAAGAGTGGCGTGTATCTGGAAGGGTAGGAATAAAAGAAACTAACAGGTCATGTTGCAGTTCCAAGATTAATAGCACTAGTTCAGCTGGTCCTTTATCAAACATACTTGTACCAAACTATTTTTGCAACCTAGTGTGGATATTTGAGACATTATTAAAGGTAGAAATACTCAGAATTGTTCTGCGTTTTACTATTCAGAAACAAAAATAAAAATGTTTTTGTGGGGAGAATAAAAAGTAAAAAGCCAATAACCAAGCATGGCAGGCATATAACACCACTGGCAAAATCCAAAACATTGCTAACTACAAAAAGACATTGGAGAATTTAAAATGGAAGCCAGCAGAATAAGTGTGCTTTGGCCTGAATTACGAGGCCATTGTTGTTGCTCCTAGCCCCATAAGCATTTGTTTGCTTACATCTCATTTCTAATTGATTTTTAAGAGTATTAATAGGTAGAGCTGCACAAACTGTTCTTGGGCTGTTTGGTTTTTGTGGAAATAATTGATATGAAAGGGATACTCCTCAGTACTTCCTAAAACTCCTCACAAACTTTTCTTTCTTTTCCATTGTTGTGCAATTGCTTGCAGTTTCCAGTTTTTTTTTTTATGCTGATTTTTTTTTTTCCTTTTTTGCTGTCTTGTAACATGAAAGCAAGTGAAATAAGGGTGTTTCTTATTTCTTTTAGAATGTTTCAGAAGACCAAGGAGACTTTTGTAATCTCAGTAAAGTGAGATTTGTCGATGAGCATGTCTGAAATGGTGTATTGCAGATAAGATCATAACAGTGTATCTCATAAGCTTTGATGTTTCTTGTTCTGTACTAGAAGTAGCTCCCTGATGCAACTGTGTAATTGCATGTTCCTCCTTCATATTGCAGTTATTGTCGTTGGTCCATCCTTGTTCTTGGTACTTTTCAAATGAGGGCATCCTGCCACGTAGCACTGTGCAGATTTCTGGTGGTCTATGAGTGTGTGATTGTTTTCCATTAGTCCTGAATTTGCCCTTCATATTGTTGAATATTGTCCTGTTTCTGTCACCGCTTGTCATAGTAATTTCCTATATGTTGCTATCACATGCTTCTCTAAAACGTACCCTAGTAACACAATCTGCTCATGGTATTTTCTTTGTCTCAAGAAAAAAAATGTTTTCAAAGGAGAAAGTGGTAAATCACTCTAGCATAATCTAACTTGTCAGAGTACATCTTTGTGCTATTTTGTGTTATGGCCGTCTTCATTCTGAAAAAATTGTTCTCTAGCCTTGAATGTACTGCTAGCATGTGGAGACTTACCCTGGTAGAGAACTATATGGAGGGAGAGGAGGTGGAAAAGAAAGAGTCAGGCTGGCTTCATTCATAAGACTTCCTAGCTGGGTTGGTGTGTACTACCTCACTGTACTTGAGGTACTTGAAAGCTTTCAAGTGCATGTTGTGTGCCAGTATTTGCAAAGGTTTTTGCCTGATGATTTCCCTTTCCTTCAGTGGAAATGTCTCTGGGAGATTTTCTCATATGGAAGAGCACCTAGTTCTTTGTGCTGTTATTCTTTAAAGAATCATGCAGATGAAAAACCTTTTCCAGAGTGAATTCTCCCCTATATAAACATGTTGTTCACTAAATAAAGAGTACAATGATCATGTGCCACTTTGCATCTACTCTTTCACCGTGTCTAATTAAAATTTTCCATTTGAGAGAGATACCTCTGCTCGTTCATCTCCTTGTCCTTTTTTTGAAAAGTGCAAATAGGAATTGCAGTCATAAGGATAATGAAGTTCATTTAAAAAAATAAATTCTGAAGAGCTCTGGAATATTCTTGTGTGCTTGTCCATGTCAGTCTTTTCAGAAGCAGCAGCCTTGGAAGGCACACAACAAGTAACCTTGAATTTAATTTATTGAGTTTTGAGGTGCGGAGCAACAGAAAAGAAATGCAGGAAATTTCAAGGGGTAAAAGAGTAGTGAACATTCCTAAGGGATAAGGATCTTACTGTGGAAACCTGCTTACATCTGTGACAGGAGGTAATTTTTCATATACCTAAGCTGCTACTGCTTATGCACTGATACCACAAATACGCAGTGTGCAGTTCTCAACTGCTTCTTAGCTTTTTCATGGTGCTCCCTGTGTTCTCTCACATGTAAACAAGTTTGGTAGAAACTACATATATACACGGACATTTGTATGTGAAGTGTGTGTATATATGTTATATTTATTCTATTTTATTATAAAATTTTATTTTATATATATTTTATTATAGATTTGAGGACAAAAAGTTTACCTGTCCAATTTAGAGTAATATTTGTGAATGTTTTTTGAAATAGGCCATTTGCCTGATTTAGGTTTGTAGGTATATATTTTTTTTCCCCGCCCCCGTGTGTGTGGGGTGTTTTTTTTAAATCTCTGTCCTCCCCCCACCCCGCAGCGTAATGTGCTTGTTTTAGTTTTTGCGAACACCTCTGGGTTTTTCCTCCCCAGCATATACAGAACAGCACGTGTATTGAAAACAATTTTGCAAAAGAGAACATACAACGTCATGTTAAATGTGCATGCTTTATTTTTCCCTCCCTTGCGAATAATATTTATAAATACTACTTTATAAAGTTTGTAGGAAAAAATAATTTGTTCTACAGCTGTAAAAGTAGGAATTGAATTAGTATGGATATCTCTCACTTTTTTGTATAGAAGAAATTATTCAGTGTTCTCCTGAAAACAAATTCTGATGACACACATTCTGCGATGAGTATTATAATATTATCTGATCAGGAAGAAATTGGTGAGAGTTTTTGACAGGCTGTTTAAAAATGTCTGTAAATCTGAGGGAATAAAAACCTGTTTTTTTGTGTGTTCTTTGAGTATAGTTTTATTCACCAAGGTCAAGTTGTCTTTTATTTCTTCTGTTTCTTCTGCACTTGGAAAAAGCAGTTCAAGTGCCCAGCTGTATTGACAAATTAATTTTAAAGAAAAAAAGAACGCTTCAATTTGCCTTGTAATCTAGTCTTTTTTTTTTTTTTTGAAAGAATGAAGGAAACTGTGGAACACGAAGTTCTGAATGACCTTTTTTCTTTATATTAGGGTGATTTTAAAATGATCATCTAAAATGATTTTTAATTCATCCTAAAACTTAAATTTCAGTACAGGGAAAGAAAAAACAATAGCACTCGGATGACTTCTTAATGTCTCTTACTTGGACACATTTTAAAACACGTGATATGAGCAGTACAGGTTCAACATCTATTTTACCATGTTTAAACTTGTTAGCTCTCATTATAAATTCAAAGTATGTGAAAACTATGTTGAAACTACTACTGAAATAGTGTCAGGAACATACCTACTATGTTTGTCTTTTTTTAAGTAAGGCTTAAAAAAGAATGTGACAGATGGAGGATCAACTTGTATTTTTGCGTTCAAGTGTTTTTGTGTAAATAAAATCAATGATTGATTTAGCAAATTACTCTTGATATTTTCACTATGTATTCTAGTGTTAGATTTTTTTCTTGGAACAGTATAAGAAAAGTTAAAATACTTCTAAGTTTTCATCAGTTTTTCCTTGAAAGTTTAATGTTTGTAGTTATCTTATTGGGTGTGTGTAATTTAAAAATTACAGTGAAAAGCAGGAACTCTAAATGTTGCAGTAGGCATGTGGGGAAGAATGGGAGGGTATGACAGGGATTGTCATCTGCCTTATAGTCTTAAAATGCTGACTTTTCCCTCAATGACTGTAGGGATGACTGAACGCAAATAAAATTAGGCAGAACATTTCCCTTATGTTAGAAGTAGGAATGAAATGTGTGGGAGGTAGAGGAGGAGTGGCTGAACTTCCCTTGGATAAGCAAATGAGGACAGGAGTTGGGTTGGGAAGCACATGAGAGCAAAAAGGAGGAGCATCCCTTTTAAATGGAAAGAACTAGCTTGAGTAAGGGGTTCTGCTGCCGTGAAGCTTGGTGAGCAGTTTGGAGGCTTTGTTAGTTTTCTAAGCTGATTCTGAAAGTGTGTTTAAGTGTGTTGTACTCTCAAGTCTGACAGCTGGCTGAAGCCTCAGACTAGTGTCTGCCTGGAAGAGTGCTGCTCAGCAAGTGGTGCAACCCATGGTGAAAAGTGTCGGCTGCACTAAAGCAAGTTTTCCGCCAATTATAGGAGATCAAATTTTATTGAGCCCAGATGAGGCCACACCTGGAGTGGCATGTGTCCAGTTCTGGGCTCGCCAGTGGTGCCCAGTGACAGGATGAGAGAAGTGGTGGGCACAAATTGAAATACAGGAGGTTCTGTCTCAGCATGAGGAAATGTGTTTTTACTGTGAGGGTGGTTGAACAGGTTGCCCAGAGTTGTTGTGGAATTTCCATCCTTGGAGATAGTGAGAAGCGGAACATGGTCTTGGGCAGTCTGCTCAAAGTGACCCTGCTTGGGATCCAGCAGGACTGGACTAGATGATTTCAAGGACTCCCACCCTCAGTTTTTGGGTGAAATCTAAATGAAAACCAAGGGCTTTAGCTTTTTGGTGTTGGGCTTACGTGTTATTAACATAGTGAAGCAGTGGCATAGTTGTCATACTTGAACTTTATGCTAGGATTAGCTAACAAAATCTTTGTGCCGGTTCTTGTTGCTGAGCTTGATGGCTATTAGCACTTCGCTGTTATGATTTAGGAGGAGCTTGTAAAACTATCTCTGTGCCCAAAGTAGTGCTCCCTATATTCCATATTAGTGTCATGTGCGGAGTGGGTGTTTTCAGCTGAACTGACTGTTGAGCTAAAAATACCATTAACAAAGTCATAATCTCAACACCAGAATTTAGAATATTTGAAATAACTTTTTCAGGTTCTCCTTGAGTAATAATTTAATGTTGAACAGTGTTTTTTCTTTTAGCATTGTTTCATCAAAGAAGTTTTAAAAGTTACTTTTGCACTGATAAAGTTTAAGCTTTTTGTTATCTTGACAAGCTGATTCAAAACTCCTGTGCTATGATTGATGGAATAGAATGGCTGACTGCTCTTTTCCCAGGGCACAGGAGAGGGACTGAAAGTTAGCTTTCACTAAAGTTTATTTTGGGTAGAAATAAGAGCTGGACTTCTTTCTGAAGCCAGTTGAACAATTTGACAAAAAGCAGGTCTTTGGCACAGTAGCCTGTCTTTGTGTTCAGAGCTAGCTATTCACTTATGAAGTCTAGACATACCATTTCCCAATTTGAGACTTTCCTATTTGAAACGGTATATTTAAAATACTTAATCTTTTCATTCTTCAAAATTGTATTGTCAATTTGTAACAGTATATTTTGTGAAGTTCAGATTGTATGATTCAAAGCAACCGTTGGATTTATATATCATAGGAGAGTTTACCCACCCTCATGTACAAGAGAAAAAGGAACATTGAGGGAGAGTTGAATACATACTGCACAAAAGAGGGAACATCAGTACATATGGCAAATAGTAAATACATTTATTATTGTAGCTTTATGTCTATCTTGCAAAGGTCTGATTTTATGTTTATAGAATCGCCCTCCAAGGATCATCTCTTTTTCCTGCTCTCTAGTTTTATGTGAATTATGGCTTTCTCTTTTTGTTCTTTAGACAAGTTTTCACTTTCTAGATCGTAGATCAAATTGACAGTTTCAGATAGACAGATACCCCAGAACTTCATTTTTTTTGTGGATGCCTAATGTCATGTTTGATATCTCGGTGCCTTAAATCTATTCTTCTAAATGTACGACAGGCATTAGAAAAATATCCTTTATGGACATAGATGATGTTTCATACTATATTGAAGTACTCTATGCAAATATGTGTAATATTATTGTTATAATTGTTGTAAATTCTGAAAGACCCTAGTGCTTTCTACTTGCAGCAAGAACATTTGTTTAATATATGATATTCTAATATTTTATTCGGAGAGGATAATCTTTTTACATCTGCTGGGTTTCAGATCTGTCGTCTGAGTGTCTGTGATGTTCTGTTTATTCCCAAATGATGGGGATGTGCATCAAACACCTTGGAAGACAGTCATTTCAAGTTGTGTTTTGCTTTCTTCATTATCTTGATGTAGATACCACTAAAATCTTCTTCTATTCAACATTAAAGTATAATGCTTTTAGCGTATTGTTTTACTGTGTATAAACCTGAAAATTAAGTGCTAGATTTCATTGCAGTGTTTATTTAGTTTTCACATTCGAGTGCTGTGCAGCCAATTGGTTGATGGTTTTATACTGCCATCTCTGAATATTTTCATCAGCTTTCAAAGATGAAACGTGCAGTCTGATGAAATGTAATTCCTGTAATTATGTAAAATGGAGTTATTAGTTTAACTGTGAAAAGTCGCTCATAAATAAATAAAACTTGTCTGTCAAATCTGCTAAGCATTTTTAGTAAAACCTCCTCCTTGCTAAAACTTTAGACCTGTAACAAAGCAATCATGCTAAATAGAAGTGTATGCAACACTTGCTTTCAGATCATTTCCTATGTATTCCCTATCAGCATGTTTCTGGAATGGCTGCAATATATAGATTATCTAGTACTCTTAATAGAGAATTCCATTCAGAACCTTCAGTAACAGTCTTATCTCTACAGGAATTTTAAGAAAAAGGTTACAGTTTTGCCTAATGAGGATTTTCTTTGTGGATATTGCTGAATGATAATGTAGGAAGTCACAGCAGCTCTCTAAGCAAGTGGGATGTTTTTGTTTTTGCTCCTGTTTTGGCCTTGTCTCTGCTACATGGGGTCATCCTGTTCCTTATCTGATGCAAAAATGACCAAATCTCTTAGAAATGATTTGAATTCCTTATACTTAGTGTATACTGTTGTAAAAGTATGTCTTATTTTACTTAGTTTGCCAACTTGGATGCCCAACAGATGGGTGATTGTTTGATTTTACTGAATGGTGTTTAACAAGTTAATTACAATATTGCTTGTGTATTATGTAATTGTTACTTAAGTAACTTTATTTTCTTGTAGCAGAAAAAGAAAACAAAGCCGTTAAATCCTCCAATCCGTAGGAACTGGGAAAGCAATTACTTTGGGATGCCCCTGCAAGATCTGGTTACAGCTGAGAAACCCATACCTCTCTTTGTTGAAAAATGTGTGCAATTCATTGAAGATACAGGTAAGAGAGTGTTTTAGAGGAATGATTTTGCAATTACATAACAAGTAATGCCTCTCATTTTGCATTTTAAAGCACTTCTGGAATGCTAAAGTTATTACGGAAAAAGACTATTTGGAAAGGGAATAATTCTGTAAATCGTATATTTAATATGACTTTGTGATTGCCTTTTCTCTTCATGTATAAAAAAATTTGATTCGCCTTTCAACAGTTGAACATTGGGATTTAACTCTTATGTAATATAATTTTGAGAACTGACTTGGCTTTCTAATCCCAGCTGAATTTTAACCCAGTACTGTTCTGATTTTGCATTTCTCACTGTTTCCAGTATATTTAATAAAAACTCTGAATTCACTTTATCAAATTTTAGAAAACAGACCTTTCAAACAGTTTAGTCGGGCAGCAGGCTTTCTTTTTTGTTTCTGTTTGTAAAGTTAGCCTTGCATTTTAAAGCCTAGCAAAGGCACAAAAATGTCTTCTGTGATCATTGTTTATTGCACATGCAGTGATTTCTGTGTGAAAAATGCCAAGCAGTTTGTGTAAATTCCAGCGCAACATCTTTGAGTGTTTGATAGCTGTCAAGAGCTTTATGAAATGTACTCCTAGACTGAATGTGAGGGGTGTTGTTGTAATACAATGTGGTTTGTGGTGCTTCCTTTATTAAACTTTTTTTGTCCACTGCAAGTAAAATATGAATGGGTTTGTTTTCATATTAAGGCGCATTTTCTCAGGATGCCTCTCATCCCTCTTGCTTCTCTGTGGTCATGTGTTTGACTTCTCTGTTGCTTTCAGTCGATTTACTGTATGGTCGTGAGGCGAGTACAGTCTCATCTTGCTAATCTGACAGCAAAGGCTACATTTGTCAGTGGGGAGTTGTTTTGAGGGTTGGGTGTGACCTGTGTGGTGATATTCACTGAGTGCCTAGGTCTTGCTCGCTCTGAAGGTGTGTGTTTGCTAGTTTTGAAGCAGGCAAGGGAGTGGAAATGAATATTTGGTGCTGAAAAAAGAGCAGGGCATTCTCTTTTGGTGGGTATATGCTACTTGATATTGCTGAGCATAAAATGAAGTGCCTTTTTTCAAGTGTTCTCTTAGTTCTGTTATAGCATTGGTTGTAAGGCAACGGTGTTTTATCAGGAGTAAAACTGAAGGATTTTCCTTGCTTGAAATTTGGTTTTACTGCTATCTTGAAGAGCAGTGATTACAGAGGTACTACAGGTGGTGTGCCTAACAGCTCTTTCTGAAGACTTGTGTATTATATTATTACAATAAAGAAAGGGGGGTGGAGTCAAACCTCTTGCAATCTATAAATGTAAGTATAAATCTACCTTTAACCTTTATCTCTTACTGATTCTGAGGGGAGAAGAGGAAAAGGGTGCATCACTGTCTCAGTTCTGGCTAATGTGTAATGTTGTAGTGGATCGAAGGAGTCTGTAGAATCAGTAGAATCAAGTACTAGTAACCTGAGCTTGAGAAGGTTTAATTGAGAATATTATCAAACAACAAAATTGTAAATTCAGATCTAAAGAAGATTGCTTAAATGCATTGTTGTCTCTAAAAAGTGCAGTATTTGATCACAAAGGACTTGTTTCACCAGCTTGTGGGAAAGGGAGAACTACAGTAGCGTGGGAACATGATTACTTTTTTTTCTCTACTCTCCCTCCTGAAGTTGTCAAATAATTCAATTGGACAGAAGATTTAACACTTTTATTCTCCTCTAATGACCTATCTTTGAGGTATGTTTAGTCAAGTTGCTGGCTTTTTCAAAATGCCAGGGTCTTCTCAGAAGTGCTGACTCGGGACATCTTGCTTTGCCTTTTAGCTGACTGCTTGTGTGTTAGCTCATCATGGAATGTTGCTCTGCAGGTACTGAAAGCAGGAGAACGTCTAACAAGCTGCACAAATACTGTGCATTCTGTGTGAGTTTTGGGTGGCTGTGGGAAGAGTCGTCCTGCTCTTTCTCTTACTCACTTGGTAAAGATGGAATGAAACCTCTCTTTCCGAAGCTTATTGCTGTTTTTTTTTCTTCTTCTATTCTCCTACATGGTAGTCTGTGCTGGTGACTTTTGATTGGTCTTTCCAAATCTTTTACTTAGCTGTATGAGCTGTTGTTTTGACTTATTTTTGATAATGACTTATTTTTATATTGAAGCAGTAATAATGTTCTCTAGATTTCTTTTGAGACTGAAGTCCTGTATTGAAGTTCTTGTGCAATAAAATTTCTCTGGCTTGGAGAGAGGAGAGTGTTCAAAGGGAGTGTTTCGTAGCTTGTCCTGAAATAGAATGACAGCATCAACTTTGCGACTGGCTGTGATAATAAAATCCACATGTCTGGCTTGGGTGTGTTTGGCCTGAAAAGACAAGCCAGGAGGCGTTGGATTTGGACTGGAGTCCAGGAGGCCGTTTCCTCTGCCGTAAACTTCCTGTATTGGCAACTTGACCCTTGGCCCTGGAGAGTTCTTCTGCATTTGAGCTGTCCCGTGGCAAGTCAGCCTGCTGTCAGTGCAAACTGCTTCCAGCCCACCAAAACTTTGCTGGCTGTCCTATGCTTTGGGACCTGAGCCCTCAGAATAACATCTTCCTTCTGTATAATCTACTGCTTTGGTCTTTTTGAACATGCACAAAACTATCTTTCTTTCAAGGTTGGTGTTTTCACTCCCCAGACATTTGTGCAAATGCTTTTAGTAATCACTTTTTAAAACTCTTTAATCAAGAACTGCAGGCTGTTCCAATTCTGCTTGAATGATCTATCAGTATATCAGTATATTTCTGTTATCATTCTGTTCTTTGCAAAGGACTTAGCTGTTTAGTGGTTTTGTTTTTTTTTTTTTTTTTTAAAGTACTTTTCTTGCTCTTCAGAGCCAGGAAGACCATAGGGTGCTCCCCCCCCGCTTTCTCTTCCCCTCCTCTCCCCATCTCTTGCCAGTTTCTCAGCCATTTTCAAGGCTTTGGAATTGGAAAGGGTTTTCAAATCTCTGATTGGACTAGATCAGAGTCTCAGGAGATAAAGTTAGCATTTGATTTGATTGCCTTAATTTTTTCATCATATGCAGAAATTGTAAATTCTAAGAGTATGAGTCATGAAATTACCATTCTTGATAAGTAGTCCTTAAACCATTTATTGGTTGGAATTTGTTAGATCTTCAAGAGATGCTTGTGTCTTTATAAAACTTAAGCAAAGGCTTAAGTTTCACATTTGAAAAGCAAAAAGTCTTTGAAAGTCTTGTTTAAAAAAGATTCCAAAGCATAGTATATTTCCTGTATTTTGCTTATACCTATATCCTAGCAGTAAACTTGTGATATTTGGTATCAACTTGTTTCTAATCTTACAGAGTTCAGAAAATGTGACTTGTAATACTTCTAAAGGCTTTTTTAAAAGTATTATTCCTGAAATTGTTTACAAATTTAAAAAAACCCAAAAACTGCTGTCCTGTGGTCGTTTGGTATGTAGTTGCTGATATTTTGTGTGCCTTGGCTCTCACAAGTGCTAGTTTTGTTATATAATAGTTAAGTTTTGGCATTATTTCAAAATTATTTTCACTCCTAGATTTTTTTTCTGCTTATCAAAGAGAATGTGAAAAGAAAAGGAGCATTTTTGTATGTATGGTTAGTTTCAAACTGAGGAGGTAATTTTTTTTTTTTTTTAATACTATATGTATGTCTCATGCAATTATGTAAATCAGTGGTTTGTGTCTTTTGGGTTGTGACTGAAGTTAAAAATAATGTAGAAACATGGTTTTCTCTGCTTTGGATGCTAAGATGGGAAGATAAGATAGGAAAGTATCCTTCAAGATTTCACCATAAACCTTTTTCTATTGAAGGAGCATGTTAATTCTGTGCAGAATGCACAGAGATCTTCCAAGTTTCTGTTTAGGTTGGTATTTTCAAGGAATAAGTTTTATTCTGACTTGATGTTCTTAAATGAAATAGTTTATGTTTTTCAGAGATGACCTAGTGCTTGCATCCCCTAGGATTCTTTCTTAGATGGTAGTGGAAGTAGGAAATTTGAGGGATGGAAATGGTTAATGCTTAAGCAGATCCAAACCAAATAAGCAATAAATTTAGAGTTGCCATTTCAGCAGCAAAATGTATCGTTCTGATGCTACTAATACAGAGCAGGAACAGCACATACTATTTCTTATGTTGGAACATATTGATTAAAAGAAATTATGCAACACTGTGCAATTATTACCTTAAATTTAATAATTCTGTTGCTTTTGGGTAAGGAATGAGAAAGGCTTGGCTAAATATCGTAAACATGTTTATTTGGCTATTAACATGTGGCCCATGGTTGTAGGATTATGCTTCATTTATCCAATTTACATGTTTGACTTCCTTGTAATTTAGCAAAATGAGTTGCTCAGTTGTTAGGGCTCGCTCTTTTAGGTTCATTGATCAAGATAAAATAAATTTGGAATTATCAGGTAACTTACTAGTGATGAACCATCAAACTTTTCACTAAATATTTATATATAGTGTTTGCAGAAAAACTACCTTTTAGTAAAGATCCTGTGATCTTATTTGTAATTTTTTTTGCAGAACATACAGTTTTTTATATGTAATTGATGACACAGTATTGTATAAAAGCTGCCGATGTTTGTATACTTTTACCTGTGTTACATTCAGATTTAAGAAGAGTGTAACCTGAGAATTAGGATAACTGCTTACTCTAATTCTTTGACACTAGTTATTTTCAGTTATGGTCTTCCAAAAGAGGATTTTAGTGATACAGTTATTTTGGTGTATTTTGCTGTTTTACTCTTGAGAACAGAATACAAGGTCATTTTCTTATAGCAGTTGATGTAAACTTTTCAACTACATTGTTGATTTGCAAGCTAGATTTGTGGAAATGTGTTCCCTAACAAAACTCGAGGGATGTGGAGCTTCTAGAGAGGGTCCAGTAGGGAGCAACAAAGATGATTAAGGGCCTGGAGCATCTGTTGTATGAGGAAAGACTGAGTGAGCTGGACCTGTTTAGCCTGGAGAAGCTTGGACAGCGAGGAGATCTGATCTGATCAATATATGTAAGTCCCTGAGGGGAGGGAGAATGTAGGGAGGAAATGGACAAACTCTTCTTGTAGTGGCCAGTGATAGGACAAGGGGCAGTGGGAGTAAGTTGAAACACAGAAAGGTCCATCTCCACATAAGGAAGAACTGCTTTCCTGTGAGGGTGCCAGAGCCCTGGAACAGGCTGCCCAAGGAGGCTGTGGAGTCTCCTTCTCTGGAGGTCTTCAAACCTGCCCGGTTGCCGCCCTGTGCTCTGGGTGTCCCTGCTGGAGCAGGGGGCTTGGACTAGATGATCTCTACATGTCCCTTCCAACCTCAACTGTTCCGTGATCCTGTGATAAGCAGAGAGAAACAGTTACCCACAAAACTAAAGCCTTGTTTTGCTTTTTAAGAAAATTAGGGTGGTGTTACGGGCCAGATTTCTTTAATGTTACATGAAAGTTGAATAGCTACTCAGTCTCAAAAGTAGTCAGGTTTGTTTGACGTGGGAGCGTAACTTTGTGGGGGCTAATTTAGTGTTTAACAAAATGATGTTATGAAATATTAATAAAATATATTATAAAATGTATTTTTAAATATTTTTGCCCAACGTGATTGGTATGATTGAGTTTTATATTTTAAAACCATGTGAAAATAATGAATGTAATTCCTTTTATTCTAAAGTATTTTAAGTGTTGCTGTTAACTTTTATGGCACGTTTATAGTTGTGTAGTGACTCTTTTGTGATGTTTTACATATCACCATTTTAGTTTCGAGTGTGGTTTATGAGTGGGTTTATCCAACAGCTGCTGTTACTGGTTGTAACTTTCCTAGACTTCTGCTTATTTGGGTTTAAATTACACATGTGCATTTTTTGTTTGTGGTATTTTGGGTTCATTTTGTGTGTGCCCTAGTTTAACAAAGTTGGTGACAGGCTCAGGGAGCCTCTTGGCCACCAACAGTCAGGGAGCTTGAGCTCGTGACTGGGAGGAGAGGTATTGGGAACTGGGCTTGTTCAGCCTCGGGAGGATGTCCCTCCAAGGACTCTTCCAACCTGAGTGATCCAGTGATCCGCTTGAGGCTGGGATAAGCTTGAGTTTCAGTACTTACGGTCCCGTTTCTGTTTTGCGACTCTGGAGTTAGTCAACACGGGAAACTCTGCCCAAATTCAAGTGGATGGGGAAAAGACATGAATTGGTTTTTCCTAATGGAGAACTGGCTATGTGATGGACAGAGGAGGAG
This sequence comes from Nothoprocta pentlandii, assembly GCA_013398315.1. Lineage (NCBI taxonomy): Eukaryota > Metazoa > Chordata > Aves > Tinamiformes > Tinamidae > Nothoprocta > Nothoprocta pentlandii. Next base: position 1,212,369 of record VZSG01000005.1, read on the forward strand.
CACACACATTAATGGATTAGTGTGTGAGAATCCCTGAAAACTGTAAATAAATGTTTTGAAATAAATATTCATGAACACATGTTGTGCACTTGAGCTGTATTGCTAATTAAGTTATCTCTTCAAAGGGAACATCATGGGAATTATGTAAATAATTTCTAAACAATGAAGATAAGCTCAAGATGTCAGTGTATTTCACAGAGTACTTGTGATTATGCTGCCCCTCTTCATCCTCTCCCTCCCTCCAGACCTAAAGCAACTGAACAGTGACTGTGCTGGGGAAGAATGAAATTAAAGTATCTTCAGATCTGTCATCCATTTCTTAATGAGATAAAGAATGCACCTACCTTTTCTTTGACAGATACAGAACGAGCGAATTGCTGTTTGTCGTGTCATATTAATTGAAGTGTTTTATTCTTTTGTCAAAGTGAACATGCCATGAAATACAAGATTAAGAATAACACTTCATGAAAAGGTTGAGAGCTTGTTTAATAATTGGTTAATGTAAATTATAGAGCTATTCAACTTTAGATGAGAGCTTCCTAGTTCTGGGTGAGTCTCAGACTAGGTACTTTTTTATAGTGCTTAGTGGTTTTGATATTTAAAAAAGAACATTTCTGTATTCTAGGATTACATAACTACAAGAAGCAGTAGTAAAACACTTAGTTTTGGGTGGCTTTCTGAGCGTGTGACTTGAGAATCCCATTAATCTCTAGATGCTATTGCTCATGTAGGATTTTTAATGTATCGATGTATGTGAATTTATTGCTAGAGTTTTTTTGCTCGGAAAGGGTTTGGGTTCCTAGCACTCTAATTACTGTGTGTACATAAGAGTGACCATGGTGTCATAGTCTGGCAGCAGTGCCTGTTCTCACAGAACAGTGCGCTCACTAGGCCACTGTTACTATATGTTTTTGCAGTTCAGTGTCTCTTTAAACGGTTAACATGTTTCTTTTTTAGGCATTTATGTTTATATTCCTAGCTTAAGGTTCTGAACTAATAATTGTGGCTAGCTAATAATTGTGTTGTGCTCAATAAGAATTAGCTTTTTTACATGATTTTTTTTTTTCCTTCCTACCTGCTAAGGATTATGTACTGAAGGCCTGTACCGTGTTAGTGGAAATAAAACAGATCAAGACAATATTCAGAAGCAGTTTGATCAAGGTAATATATTTTATTATTTAAAGCCAAAACAGAATTTTAATTCTCCATAAATTTTTATCAGGTAGTGCAATATAAATGAGTTGTGTCTCCGACTGACTTTTATAGCACTGAATGTCTAATGCCCTGTACTCTGTATTAGTGTAGCCCATTTTATAACCAGGGATGCCGTGTATAAAACCAGCCCTAACTGGCTGCAAAAATTCTTCCCCATCCTTTGTTTCTGTTGTTTGTGGTTTTCCTTTTATGGGGGACTTATCAATTAGATGAACCAGTTTGATCTTGCTCAGCATTTCTTACCTACTTAACAGATCTGTTGCATCTTAGTTAATAGTTCATCAGTCCTAGGCATTTAGTTTCCTTTTGTTGAAAACAACAACAAAAAAATCTTGATATTTATGTTAGTGAAATTATTTGGATTAACAGTTAAATTGTGATAATGAATTTCTAATACAGCCTGTATCATAATACTAGAATATATTGGAATATGATTTGCATATTACGCTGTTTGTTTTGATGCCTTGAGGTACAGGATCTGCATTATTTTTGCCTCATATTTTCTCATTTAGCTTATATTCTTGATTTTTCTATTTAAAATTTTAAAAATACTGTTGGATACAATTCATGAAATGGAGTCCATGGAAAAGAAATCATCCTAGTAAAATTTTTACTGTTTGATAGGCCAAATGTGTGGGTGGTATTATTATTATTATTATTATTATTTATTATTATTATTATTATTATTTTCCTCCTGCCCTATTCATGCTGTTCTAGGTCTGTTTTAGTTTGAAATGCTGGATATTCTTCAATCACCTCGCTACAGGATGTTCTTCAGTTTCACATAGATTGTTATAAAACTATTCTCAAAAAAATCACCTTTGAAACAATTGAGTTGGGACATTTTGGACGATCTGCAGTCTGAGATGTTTCCAATTCTTTTAGATTAAAAATATACGTAGCACTCTAGATTTTAAGTTTTTAAAAAGCTAGTTACAAAACATAGAACTTCTGGTATTTTAGAATTTAGCAATAAGTTGTTATGGCCATGTGTATTTTTTGGCATGTTTTGTTGTCTGTGCTTAAAAGGCTTCAAATATGGCCACGTGAACAGGATCACATCAATTATTAAAATTGTACTTTGCGTGAGGTTTTTTAATGGGAAAAACAGGATTTAAAACTTACTGTTGAACAAAACCAATCAGAAGCCAGTTAAGGGCCCCATGGGGAGTTAAGCAACTCTTATTTCCAGATAAACACTTTTTTTTCCCCAAATCCTGTACTGAGTGTGTATCATGTATTCTGTTTGTGGGTTGGTTTTTTTTCTGTGTGTTTTGCTTTTTTGTTTGTTCGTTTTTTCTTTCCTATCAGATTTTCTCTTACTTGATTACATATGGATCAAAGATGTCAGTTAACCCACTACTGCATTTTTTCATGTGCTGTTTAAGTTTAGAAACACTTCCATTTTTGCTTTTTTAGCAAATTCTTATTTTCATTAAAATACTGTGAGGAATTATAGTTTCTAGGTTTTGCTTATACTGCTGTTAAATTTTGTCTTACAGATCATAGTATCAGTCTAGAATCTATGGAAGTGACAGTAAATGCTGTGGCTGGGGCTCTTAAGGCTTTTTTTGCGGATCTACCAGACCCATTGGTTCCTTACTCTTTGCATCAAGAGTTGTTAGAAACATCGAGTAAGTAATAAATCATTTTGTCTTTGTCTACGTGTATTGATTGCACTTAAGATATTTTTTAAATTCGTTGCAAGTTGAAATAACCAGCTGCATTGAAATTGATTTTTTTTAATTGCTTAGGCATGTGCATTTTATTGATATGCTTAAAACTAACAACTATATGGCAAAAATGACCTGATTGTATTTATTTTTTCTAAATTGTAGGATTTTTATTTCCCATCCTTCCAGACAATTTAATTGGAGGATTCTGTTTTGTTCCACTATGTATATTGCTCTGCATATGATGAAGGCTTTTAGAACTGTGTTTTAGATGTTAATGAACTCGTGTTCCTTCTATAATACAAATCATCATGGAATGGAAGTGCAGACTGCAGAATGTTTAGTTCTTCAGTTTTTTTTTTTTTTTTTTTTTTTTTTTTTTTTTTTTTTTTTTTTTTTTTTTTTTTCTCTTTTTCCTTGTTCTTTTTTCTCTCTTTTTCCGCCCCCCCCACAAGTGGTATAGTAGGTCCAAGTCTATTTATATACAATAGGAATTTATGGGAGAGAATTCTGAGTGAGTGGGTGAGCTATAATGTTCCTCCATATGTGGATGTTTGTTAGGATAATACGGATTCATGCAATCCTTACACATGTGCCTGCAGTTGGTTTGCAGGCAAGTCCTGTTTTCTGTACTGTTAAACTTGTAGGTCCTGGAATTTTGTTCTTATTGACAGACCCAGAGTTACATGAACTCAGTTGTTTCATTTCAAGTTACAAAATAGTATCAACTTGTCACAAGTAGCTAGATTTAACTTATTTTATTCCATAGTTCTTTATATGTCTTAATTACTCTTTCAAACAAACAGTATCTTGTGAGTCACCCTGTGCCACATGCTCTAGGTGTCCCTGCTTGAACAGGAAGATTGGACTAGATGATCTCTAGAGGTCCCTTCCAACTTTGAATATTCTGTGATTCTGCGAGTCTGTGAAAATCTTTCTTCTTTAAAAAATGTGTTTGATAGCCACATCAGGCTTATTCATATATTTGACTAATTGACAGACCTAGGATAGTCAAGTTCATGAAAGTTCCTTCCTTCCCTAAATTCTCTATAGAACCTCACTCTGAATAAATCTTACAGGATATTTTAAGTTGCGGTGTTCTGTAAGCAGAGGACAATCTAACAGGAGGGAGTGATCCTGTCGCATTGTGGTTTATCATTCTACAAAGCAGCAGTGAATTAGTAAAATGACTTTCTGCTGTTAAGGACAGATAATTCATTTAAATACAGAAAAATATTTGCATATATTAGGAGCTCATTATCATGGAGAATTTAATCTTTGCAATAATATGTAGGTAGGAATATTATAGTTCTTTTTGTATTCCTCTGTGGTTACCTTTTATACTGGAAAATACTAGCAACACTTTACTCAGACTTCATAAATGTATGATAAAATGTCACTTATATCTGTAGAGATCCTGGATAAAACAGAACGACTGCATGAGTTGAAGGAAATTGTGAAGAAATTCCCTCCTGTGAACTATGATGTCTTCAAATACATAATAACACATCTAAACAGGTTTAGTATTATTTTTCTGTTAAGTTTTTATTATTATCAATTGCAAACAAAGATCTGTATTAGTAACAATTAGTGGACCATCAAAGCTGAGTTGCATTTTGCATTGTTCACTTGTTAGTATAGAAGCTTGAACTAGTAGTTAAGAAGGCTGATTGGAAGGCTGTCTCAAGAGAATACTGCCTATTCTTTTCTATGTGTAAATAGCTAGTATCACCACTGCAGCAAAGAGTCTCTGCTATAAAAGTATTGAAAGGATAAGCACACAGCACATTTGCAAATTTCTTTGAGGAGGGAGGTGTTAGTCACAGATTAGTATGGGTTTGAATTCTCCTCTGGAGGTCATTCCGTTCCGTCTCTCTCAATCAAAGTAGGACCAGTTTAAGTCAGTATATAAATATAGCAGCAAAAACTGTGCCAAATGCCTAAAATAAGGAAATTTCTGATTTTTTTTCTTACCTTTTATTTCTGAGAATTATTAAGGAATGCTAATTGAAAATATATATATATATTGCTTGGAGTTAATGTCTTCTGTGTGTCTTCAAAACTGTGTATATCTTATGGAAATCTAATAGTTCATTCTTCAAAGATTGTGTCTAAATTTACTGTAAGTTCGTGTTAGAAGATGTATACCATTTAATTACCTGGCCTTTTATGTGCACAGGTTATAGTCATATTTGGTCACAAAAAGGCAATAACAGACCAATTTACTCATTCTTACTTGACTGAACTCCACTCAGGTGAAGCCTATCAATATATAGATATGCCTATATATAAAAATAGGTATACCTGTCAATATCAGGTAGAATTAGCATCACCAGCGCTAAAACAAAATCTAAACTTTTTTAGGAAAAGCACTGTTGTCCAGCAGCCCACAATTTAAGAAGTAGCTAGTGGTTTATCTATTCCTTTTGGACAATATTGTGCATATAACATGACATACCATACATGACATTAGGTATCATATATCATATTTGCTCTTATATATACCATGATGTTTAAATTGTGAAATTGTTTCTGGCTACTGTTTTTATAGTTTAGGGTATTAAAATAGAAATTTAAATAGAAAATTGGATAGAGGAAGAAAAAAGCTTTGAAATTATTGAGCAGCATTATATATTTTGGGGATGGGATATCTTAATCGAAATAAAGCATAATTATTTCAGACAAACAATGTGAATGTTACTGTCTTTGAGGAATAGTGTCCAATTATCCTTTGGACCCAATTTATTCAAAACAGATTTGAGAGTATTTGTCTATGCTTGCAGTATTTGGAATAAATAACGTGCTTGTTAAAATGTAAGTCTGTCCTTTATAGTTGGTGCAACAAATGCTTTGTTAATTAATGAAAATATTTTCTTACACTAGTAATTCTAGTGCTTATTATGACTTTCACAGCTTTTGAATCTGTGGAATATAGCCAGCTGAAGTCCTTGCAGTCTGCTCTTGCTGGTCATCAAAACTGAAATTACAACTGACAACTTGCTAAAGTGTTTTCTTTTTTTTTTTTTTTTTTTTCTCTCTTCCCCTCCCCCCTCCCCCCCCCCTTTTTTGCAGGAAAACTGCAGCTTTCAGTTAGTTATGTCTTGTCTATTATAACATAGGACTGATGTAATTCTAGCTGAGTATCTTAGCCGGGAATCTTTGCCTCTTAGTTTTCTTAGTGTATAATTTCTAATGTTCACTGCTAGATAAAACTGTAATACTAATTTAGAAAAATGGTTTTGGAAAACTAAATTCTGACTCTTTTCTAGAGTATCATTTAAAAAAAAATAGAGATTGTGAAGGTTGTAGATGATAACTTTAGGACACCAAAGAGAAGAATTGCTTTTTAAATCATGTTTTATTATGATAGTACTGTAAGAATGAATTTAGATGATATGTGAGGAACCTGCCTCGACACCTGCAAAAACTAGGAAACACTGACAGCAAACATGATTGGAGGCCTGTGTCATAAATCAAAGAAAAATAAAAATTATTTATCTTATGTAGTAATAATATATCTGAACATTTACAGAAATGCAAGTAGAAGCAGAGAATTTTATTAGAAGTTCACTATATAGAAAGGTAACTTCAGCTGTTATTAGGAAGTTATTATATCTAGATCACAAGTATTTCTCATGTCAGGAGTGAATTTGATTATTTTAAGGTCTTATTATTATCATTTCAGACCTTAGCAACTGAAGGAAAAGCACATAAGAAGTACAGAATTTCAAAGACTTGTCTTTTGTCTTTTTGGAAAATCAAGTTCAAATATGTCCTCAGCCTGAGAAGAATCCCCATGCTTCACCTAATAGGAAAGCACCCCTCGCATCAGGCCCATAAATTCGGGGACTTTTCTCAAAATGTCTCGGGAAAGGGCGTCTGCCTCAACTTCTGTGTCTTGATCTAAGTGGAATTTCCACTGGTATGGAAGCTGGGCCAAATTCCATTACTAGCCAATACAAAAATAAAAATCTGCAGAGATGTCTTCTCACTGATATTTTGGTTTAGTGCTTATTTTTAATGTGATAAAACACGATCCCTATTTCCTTTGAGTGCCATAAATGTCAGTTAATATCTAGCTGTCCTGTAGGAAGAAGCAGTTTCGTTCATTTTTCTTCTGGACATTTTACTGGGCTTGAGTTAGTAAAATGTGAAGTCCTGTAGCTGGCTTGAGGAATTTGAAGTGTATTTAATATTCTCATTTAAAAAAAAAAAAAAAAAAGGGCGGAAAATCTTTAAACTTTCCTTTTGATTCGAAATGTAATTAGACTTTCATTTGTTAGCTGTCAAATCTGAAAATATTTTTGGTCTCTAGATTTCCTTTTGAATAACTGCTTTCAGAAAACAAGGGCTACTGTTTCAATGGATAGTGGGAGGCAGGGAACAAAAGTCCTTAAGCCTTAAAAATAATCTTACAGTCAGGAAGTAAGGGAACCATGTTAAATTCTAGCTGGTTATTTTACCATCTACTGTCTTTAATTAACTATATGCTTGTTGTTCTTGTTCCAGGGTTAGCCAGCAATATAAAACCAACTTTATGACTGCTGATAACTTATCAATTTGTTTCTGGCCTACTTTGATGAGACCTGATTTTGAAAACAGAGCGTTTTTATCCACCACCAAGATCCACCAGTCAGTGATAGAGACCTTCATTCAGCAGTGTCAGTTTTTCTTCTACAACGGGGAGGTGGTAGAAGCTCCTGCCACAGCGGCCTCTCAGCCCCCGCCTTCCAACCCCGTGCAGATGGTGGAGCCCATGGTGCCTCTGCAGCTGCCACCACCGCTGCAGCCCCAGCTGATCCAGCCCCAGTTACCAGCAGACCCTCTCGGTATTATATAAATATGATTGCAGGCAGCCTGGCATTGGACAGTAAGGAAAAGCTTATAGACATGCATGTTTCAGGATACAGTAATGTATTTCATATTTATGGGGAAAAAAAAAATCACATGCAACTGATCGGACATGTTTTTTGTTATATCCCGTACTGTGTTCCTCATTTGTACACGCTGCAGATGATTTAAAAAAAAATGTGATAAGCATGACTGGAGAGGTTTAATTTTTAAAAGCAAAAATAGCTATAAAGTACAAAGCTGCTGCTGCATGATACCTTATTGCAATCACTATATCATTCCTGTGACAGTTTGTCACAATATATTGTGAATAAAATTTTTCTATAGAAATTTAATGATTTAAAAAATACATTTATGAAACATTCAATGCTTACAGCCTGCTTTATGGCTGTTTTTGTTATTTAACATGCTATTTTTGGCAATTGTATTCACATTCGAGCGTTCTGTGTAAATGACGAAAGCCCAGCTATAGTTTATTTTGTAATCTCCTGGTTACTTATGTGACGATATGCTTAGGATGACTTATGGACGAATGGAAAATGCACTGTTGAGAACTTTACAATCCCCTACCTTCCATCTTTACCTGTAAGTAAGCCTGTGGAGAGTTTGTTAAGGGTGGGTAAACTTGCTTCTTATTTCTTACAGCACAATACCAAGGACATGCTTGTTGTAAAAGTGAGTTTCAAATATTGTACAAAAATTTTGATGTTGCCTACTTATTTCTTTTATGTTCCATTACTGAACTAAACATTTTGTAAAACTGTTAATTCTGTAAACAGCTGCATGTTTAAAAGATCATTGATGGTCTTGTAAACTTAATCTAATATATTTTAGATATTTTAATTTTTCCCACTTGGGAATGCATTTAGTGTTTAGAAAATAGTTCATGGCATTTTCATATAAGGTTATATAACTTTTCATACATAAACATGAACTTTGTTGTAGTAAAATTCTCTAAACCAAACGACGTTTTAATCTAGGACTTCAATTAATCTATTCTTTAAATCTATTTTTATGTGACCCTTTAAAGATATCAAAAAATGCATTGCTAATACATAGCAATAAATACTTTGGGTACTGACAATTAACCTCTTTGGAGTGTGTATATATATAAAATCACATAAACTTGTATTCATATTTTTTTTCCTGTGGTATGTTGTACTAAAAATTCAAATGACTGATTTTGGTTTTGCACCATTTTTTAATGATATCTTTTTTTCTTTTATTTTCCTTTTACATTGGTACCAATTTTGCTGTAAAACAATGCTGCTTAATTTAAACAAATCTTTTGGTTAAATATTTTGTTAGTGTTTAAAAAAAATAGAAGGTTACAAACTGTAGCAAAGGGGCGACCATAGATAAAGACTATTTGTGAGAATTCTCATAGCAGCTTTTTTTTTTTTTTCTTTCATGCTCAAAATTTACCTTTTTAGGTCTGCAAAGGAAAAAGTTTTGACTCATACAGCTGCTAGAATGTTTTGTGTAGTATAAAAAACAAAAGCTTTCTGATGGTCACTGTTGTAATCTTCACTTATAACAAGATTTAAGATCGTCTTGTATGTATTATAGTAAGTAGATGATTTTGAGAATTAAGGCTCTTAACAGTTTGATTTGCTCCATTTTCCTAAAATAAAAATTGCCTTTCCCACTTAGTGTCCTAGGTATTGTACTTCTAATTATGTCTTGGATTATCATTTTAGATTACTACGATAACATAAACCTGGCTGCTGTTTAAAGTACGTGTATATTATAAATTCTTGATATTGTGTTATATTCTTGCAAGTAATTATCTTTTCTAAGAAAACACAAAACAAAAAAAAAAAAAAAGAGAAGCCACCCTTATTCCTATTGCAGAGCACACAGGAATCGATAGTACAATAAAGTCTGTCCTGTAAATTGTAGTATCCCTAACTTGTTCTACTTCTCATCTGCTGTCTATATAGCCTTTATTTATAGTTGTCAGTCCAACATTGGCATGTTTAGCAAAAATATTAAACTTCAAGAGTTTTATAAACTTATTTCTAGGTTGCTAAAGAATTTATTTTTCTACTATAAATGGTATAGACAAAGTATCACCTGTACAGCAAGCAAGCCTATTTCTTATAGAAGTAAGCTTAAAAATAAATGCCAGTCATATCCATATTTAAAAGTTCTATCTAGTAAAATATCTCCAGTCTTTGTAATGTGAATTACCTTTTAAGCTTTCTACGAATTCCGAGTTGTTTGCCATAATATTTAACTGAGCTTTGAGTTAACATTTTTAGAATAATCTTCTACATTCCATTTCATCATGAACTTCCGTCTTGTCAGATGTTCTCAGATGTTTACCCTGTCTTTTACTTCATGTGAACGCAGATGTCACTAAATAGCTTATTTTATTACTTGCTAAATTCTGCACTTGCATATGGCCAGATTTGAAAATATTGTTGCATATCCTGGGGAAAAAACATGAGAAGAAAAAAATTCAGCAGTAAGCACAGTGTGTGACACCCGACTGTCACGCGAAGGAATTCCTGCAGAGAGCTGGCCTCACAGGAGCGTTACATGCGGGAATGTGGATCTGTGTGTTAGATGCACTTGGAAAGTCTGGAGTGCTTGTGTTCCAGTACATGTGGACAAGCATACGTGCTTGCAGGCACATACACCCACTTAGTAAAAGTTTAAAAAAACTAGGAAATTATACCATCCGTATTAAAGATTTATAATAGAGCTTTCTCTCTTACTATTTTTATTAGTGCTATAAAATGAGGAAGCATGTTGGTATATACAGATTCCTCGTACTTTGGCTAATGTAGTCCCTATAGTTTTGTTTTAATGAAAATCCAAACAATAACTATTTTTAAATGTGAGCATTTTTACAGTAATAACTATCTTGATTAAAAAAAAAAATACAGATATATATTACTTTGGCTTGAGCATCTCAGTGACTATGGAGTAGTTTTTGTCTTTTTTAATGTAATTTTGTTATAGACCTTCTGTAGTGTATTGTTTTTCAGGGTTGCTTCAATGATTTTACAATCCCATACTTGAGTTATAAAAGTGCCATTTCAAGTAATGTTTAACTGGTTATTTTAAAATTTCTTACCTCCCATGATTTTGTAGATTTTTAACCTGTAGAGTGTAAATAGGTCACAGGTGTCAACTTAAGTGAAAAGAACACTTCTTTTTTTCCCATTGTATGTTTTCTCCATTATTTCAATACTGGTGGTAGGCAATTATAGCTATGTCTATTTTTAGTTGCTGGAAGTTGGCTGCTAATATTTATGATCATCTTTAGAAAAAGTATCAATTAGAAATTGGAAGCAAAAAATGCCCTTAGCTTCTATGTTATTTTTTTTTACAGTAATTGTGATGCTGTTTGTCAACTGAAGAATTACATATATATATACACACACAATTTTTAAAGTCAAACTTATTTGTTCTGTTTATAATGTAATCCTCTGTTGCTACACCAACAGAATACTGCAGTGAATTAAATATCAGTGAAGCTTATTCTGTATAAAAGATGCAATGAATAAAATACTAAGATGCTTATTGTGTATAATGTTCAGTTTAGTTGCCTGCTAAATTTTTCAAGGCAAATGTACGTTATTGTCTCTTCATGGAACACAGAAATGAAATTTAGCAGTAAATTTCGCTAAACTGTGAGTGTACCAAATGCTTTAGGAACTGATCGGGGTGGGGGAGTGGGGAGGTCATTGGATCTTTTTATTTCTTTTAAAGTGCTGAATTCTGGCAGTTACTCATCTGTGTGAATGTTTAAGAAGCAAAGCAGGGCAAAAGGGGCACGTGTTTGACCTGCACGGTAGTGGAAACTTGGGCTCCCTCCATTCCTCCCGGAGCACCCGGGCTTCCCCTGGGCCATGTGCTGCCCTCGCCAGCCTCTCCTGCCTTTTGCATGGGATTGAGTTGCTCAGCAAGAAACAGGCTACAATTAGAGAAATTCATCTTTTCCAGATTTGTCTCCTGCTAGAGGAATGGTTCAGAGGTGGAAGGAATTATTTTTGCTTGCTTTGCATGTTTGGGTTTTATTTTTTTTTGCCCTCCCTTCTCTTTCTCCTCGCTCCTCAGAGTTTTTGAACCTGAAATAAAACCTGCATGGTTTGAGAGCAGTTTTCAGTTCTGAGAATTGTGTATTGATCCCATTCTGCTCCCTGCATGGAATAAAGCCCACTCTCAGTTCAGAACTTGATACTTGTCCTGCTTTTAGTTCTTAGGTGTACACCATTGATGCCTAGTTCCTTGCATCTGTCTTGAGTAACAGAGCTAGTGTAGAAGTAACTGCAGAAACTTCCTGGGAGCCTTCACATTTGAACATTGTTAAGTTTTAATATAAATCAGGTTGGTCATTTTCATCTCAAATGGAATGTTTCTTTATATTTTAGTGTGAAAATCTAATTTAAATTTTTAGACTGTCTTATGGAAGAATTTTTTTTTCCTAAGTCTGAAGTATATAGCAATACTTGGCCTCTACAAGGTATAACTTCATGATGAATAACTGTTTATAGGCAATCAAAGTGTAAAACTGGTATTGCCATGAGTTAAGTTTAGTCCACCAGCTTATTCATGGAGTTTCCAGGGAATCAGGAAAGATGAATTTGATCTGTCCTGGTGGCTGCTCAAAGAGAAGGCTTCCTTATCAAAAATCCCCCTCCTCGGGTGGGTAGCTGGTGCTTGTTTTGGCGGTTCCCCGATTGTTCCTCATCTTTGAGGGTACCGTGCGTTTGTGCTGTGCGGAATTGGGTGGTGTTGGTGCCTGGTCAGCATGCCGGTGACCTTTATGTTGCAGAACGTGGTTTAACGTGCCTGAGTGCATCATTAATAATTTGTCCATTGCTAATTTAAAAAATGCAAAGAATTAAATACTTGCACTGAATGCTTATAGCATTTTGGGGTTTTGTTGTTGGTGGTTGTTTCTCCAATCTTATGAGCATGATAATGCTGAAAAGCCACTGTTGCTTCTGCTTACAGTCTGCTTGGAATGGAGAAAAGATGGGAATCTCCTGATGGTACCTGTAGCCATGTCTATGTGATATTTGAAAATAGTCAATAGTATTTGATCTCTAGGATGCTCCACGTAGACCTTTGAGATGCAGGATATTGCTTGTTCTGAGTGTACGAGTCTTGCCATGTTACACTTGGCTTTCTCTCGGTGTTTTTATCTGCCTTTGATGGGACTCGTGACAACTACTGAGCAAACAAGATGCTTGAGGAGCATCGTGAAGAAGGCCCTGTCACTGCTGCAGGGACAGATGCACTGAGCTGAAGAGCACTTCTGGCTGCTCAAGGGACTAGCAGACTTCAATAGTGTAGCTGTAGCTTGTATTTTCTCCAGTGTTAAAGCATCGCATTGTACGTGTTCTTAAATTGTATTCCTATTGATATTTCTGCTTTATAAATGAAAAGCTGAAGAGAAAAACTAGCTTTTCTCCTATTTCCCTGCAGTTTTCTCAGCATTGCCATTCATGTGAGAACTGTCAGGGACTCTTGCAAGTTACTCTTGCAGAGAGAATGTACAGAGCTGTAAATTGTATGAGTTGAAATTGGTCAGTTGACAGCATGAGACATGGACTAGTGAAGCATTGTTGGAGAAGATGGAGTTTGCTATTAAACTACACGCAGCCTGGTTTCTCCTCTAAGGTTCTGCTGCTGGTACTCAGCAGTGACAAGTGGGTATCTGCTGTGATCACACAGACTGAATCATACAGGTCCTGAGCAAGACTTGGGAAGGAAGAGATCACGAGAACTACCACAAAGAGATAATGTACTTGGTAACTGGTAAAAATGTAGCAAACTAATCACAAAGAACAAAATAACTCTAATTGGAATATCACATATGCACATGTATATTTCTACACAAACACACACACACGCAGAAAATACGTACATAGCCTTCTGTAAAGTGTTAGATATTGACAGTAGTCCTTCTAAGATAGTAAAATTGTTAACAGGTGGTCAGTCTGCTACAGATAATTAGTACTTACATTTATTTTTCAAAAGTTAAAATCTGAATTGGAAATATACTTAGCATTTAGATATATATCTTCTCTGGAGAAGAGGAGGCTGAGAGGGGATATCATTAACGTGTATAAGTCCATGAAGGGAGAATGCAGGGAAGAAGGGGACAAGCTCTTCTCATTGGTGGCCAGCAATAGGACAAGGGGAAATCGACATAAGCTGAAACACAGGAAGTTCCATCTCCAGGTGAGGAGGAACTTCCTGACTGTGAGGGTGACAGAGCAGTGGAACAGGCTGCCCAGGGGGGTTGTGGAGTCTCCTTCTCTGGAGGTCTTCAAAACTCGTCTGGATGCCACCCTGTGCCACATGCTGTAGGTGTGCCTGCTTGAGCAGGAAGGTTGGACTAGATGATCTCTAGAGGTCCCTTCCAACCTTGAATATTCTGTGATTCTGTGATTTTTTTATCCATCTCTGAGTTGTCTAATCTCATCTGTGTGGTCACTTCTTTTTTTGTTAAAACATGATGTTTTATTGTGGGAGCTGCACAAAATCTCAAGTAGTCTGTCAGTCTTACGTCCCACTCAGCCTGCACTTGTTTGTAAGCACTTACCTGCTCTTTGGATGAGAGCAGTCTTCTTGGTCTGTGTGTATGCAGGACCTGGGGCAGTGTGACTCTGGAGATTGGAATTGCTAAAACACAGACTTTATGATGTCCTTTCATACCTAAAACTGAGGTCTTATTTAAAAAAGGACTGTTAGAAAGTGCAGTTAGGAGCCAATGTAAAAATGTGAAGGTTACATGTTAGGAATCCTTAGCGCGTCACTGAGGTGAAGATGCTTGCCTGGGTTGGGCTCCCTTCCTGCACTAGGGGCTTGTTTTTCCAGGGCTTTTGAGCCTTCCTGAGAGGTTATAGAGGAAGGTGGAGATGGGAGAACCCAGTATCCTTCTCTTTAACCTCAAAGTTCAGCCCTGGTCTTACAAAGGCTGCTCCCCAAATTTCTTATGTCTGATGGGGGTTTCCTCCCCTCGGTGAGGTGCTCACAGATTACAACGTGCACTTCAATGGCAATTGGTACAGCCTAATGCTGGAGACATGCTTGGCCACATGTCCTCAGATTGCACATTGCCCTGTGAGCCTTCTCTGTGTGTTTTTAAATATAAAATGTTTTAAATTGATACTGCCACTATAATCTTCATTCTAGGCCATCCTTCCACTTCTTTGTACCTGTCTTTATTTTTGCTCTTGTTTTTCACAGAGTTAGGTAGTTACCATGAAAAAGGAGAGCTGCACTATCATGTCTGAGGGGTGTTTTTGTAGCTTGATGTTAGGCCTGTGCAGTGAGGGCCCAGATCATTGCATGAGGATATGTGAAGGCATCAATCCTGCTGTAGTAGTTTGAAAGATTGTCCCTGGCAGAGTAATTGAATTGTGGAACAAATTATCCCCTTAATCATGGCAGTGTTTCCTCTTTGAAGATAGCTAATTTGTCCTTCTCCAGAAGCGAGGCAAACTGGTGTGCACGTAGCGCACTCTGTCAGAGCTCGGGGCCCAGCAGGAAAATGAACCAGCCATTTGACACTAGAGAGGCACTGAAAGAGCCTGCAGACATCTACGTTCCTGTTCTACTCTTCAAAGTATCTGGAGGACCTGGGTGCTTCTGCTCTTCTCACCACGTGCGGCCCGGCCTATGAGCTGAGAGGCCCAGCCTTGTAACTCCTGCCCAACCGCGGTGTCTGCCCCCCTGCTGGCTTCCACCTGAAACACTGGCTGCAATATGTGGTTTTAAGCTCCTGATCTGTAAATACCTATTAGCCAGATTTCCTGAGGCTTTTTCTTTGGTTGTCTTTTTTGTTTTTAACTCTTGTGGGACCTAGTGGAGCTGCTGAGGTACAGCTCCCTCCATATGAATGAAGGAACTCTGCTGCAGGGCATTTTTGGGTGGGCGTAGAGGAGCTGCCTTTAGATCTTGCCTCTTATCCCTTGCACTGCAAGAATGTAGGTTTGTACCCTCCAACAGGCGTGGCCTGCACTGCACTTCCACAGGCATTTCTCTGTGTGCGTTAATCTATGGGACAGGTGCCAGAGCCCTAGAATGGCAAAAATTCCTCAGAAATACAAAGGAAAAAAAACCCTAGCTTGTAATTGCTGTGAGTCTGACTTGTGTGTCTCCCCTTTCACTCTGCCCCCCACCTTTTCCTGATGCGCTGGTTAAGGAAGCCTGCAGCTGTTCTTGCCCAGAGTGGTAGTGCAAAGTACGTTCCCAGCCCATTTAGATGATAAATGTCTCTCTGTGCTGTATTGTCCACTCTAAAATAAAGACATGTAAGCAATTGCTTTCTTGCAGATAAACGTTGCATGCATAATTACCAACTGAAGTGGAGAACTGCTAGAAAGTGTGCCAAATATGAACACACAGGACATGAGACTAGTTTAGCTCATCTGGAGGAAACTAAGGCGGAATGGGAATTTTAAGAGCTTGGACATCTTAAACTAAATTGAAGGAAGTATTTATGCTGGGTGGCTCCTTCCCTTGCAGTGCTTTCAGTGGCTGAGCAGAAGTGAAGTTGTGGCCCAGCCTGCTTGTTCAGTCTGTCTTGGCTCCTGCGTTGTCTTAATATGAAGATATTTTCCAACATGTTATTGCCAGTTTTGCAGCAGTCTTTTGTGCTGTGCAGTCCTTTCACTGGCGAGGAGACACTGGAGATGGTTTGTACCAGCCTTTTCTTGTAACTAAAAATCAGGGAGCTTTTGAAAAAAGGGCTGCTTATAGGAAGCCTTCTCTGTGAAGCTACTGAGAGCTTCTGTGTGAAGATTTGGCCCCTGTTTGTGCTCCAGGGTGGGGAATCCTGCTGGGAGCTCCTGCCAGTGCCCGGTGCGTAACTGCTACTCTGGTTCTAGTTCGGGCAGAGACTCAACTGGAGCCGTATCCTTGAGAACAAGAGGGCAGTGAGATGACTTTGCTGATGTAACTCCTCCTTCTCTGTGGTGATATTTTAAATGTGGTCTTATATAATATTAATTTTTTTATGCATATCAGTTTAGAAAAGAAACCTCAGCAGAGTTCATATTTGCCCTTCACATCAACAGACTTCAAGGAATAGAGGAAGACCTGCAGATCCTGCAAGTTTTCCTTGATGCTTCTGAAATGAGTATGTGCTGTGGCTTAAAAACAAAACAAAATGGAATGTTGTATAGCTTTGGGAATAATAAAAAGTGCTGTAAAATAGAGAACCAAATATGGAAATGGATAAGAATTAGAATTAATTCTTAATAGAAGAAAGAACTTGATTTCTAAATAATGCAAAGCTCCATTTAAAGTTGCAATGTGAACCACTTCAAAGACAGGGGAATGTCTGCAGGTGTTAACATAGGCATTTTAGCTCAAGATATTGCAATATGCAAATGGATTTTTTTTTGCCTATAGCTGATTACTTTTAAGTACTTAATTTTTTGTGCTTGTTTAATTTTAAACAAATGCTCGTTAGGTTTCAAAAATTTACACCAACAGTGAGATATAACAACTCTTGCTGTGCAAGAGGTATTATAAAGATAATATCATCCTGGAACACGTGAGTGTTGGTCTTGGCCATTTTTGTATCTTTGGTTATTTTTCTACGCTGTTCTTCAAGACATATGAAATATATTTCACGGCTCTCAATATATTTTGGTAGTTAAATATCTGCACTGGAAGAAAAACTTCCCTGATAACTAAGCTAAATCATCTTTACTGCAAGATAAACTGATTTCTTCTAGTTCCACTGCAAGTGGCACGGTGAATATCTGATCGTTGTCTCTTAGCTGTGGACAGATTGTTGTGTCCCATTCCTTTTGCACTTCTTTCCACAGCTGTCTCTTCTTTAACTAGGCAAAACATTATTTGAGTGTGTATTTTTTTTTTTAATAAACCTTTGGGGATTTCTGTGTTGCTTTTTGTGGCCTTTCTTTCCTAGGAATATTGTTGGTGATCCAACCTGGGCGCAGTCCTGACCGCTCTAATGCAAAGTGCAACAGCTTAAAGCCTTCTATATCTTGTAAATAATGCGTAAGGCTGATTAGTCCTGTGGCCTCTGTGCTATAAATGCCAAACTTTATTACCAGCGCATACTTTTTAAACGGTACCACTCCAACTGTGACAGTGATTTACAGAGCTGGAGCTCGCGAGAGCCAAGGGCTTCCATGCAGGCAGGTCGGTTTGTGTCTCTGTGCGCTCGAGACCCAGCACTTGAGCTCCTCGGGTGGTTATGGGTCCCTCCTCGGGGCGCCCTGTGGTGACAAGGGGGACCCGCTGCTCAAGGAGCTCCGGATTCTGTCCTTCAGTGAAGCTGAGAAGCGTCCCCGGTACCGATAGTCACTCCTAAGGTACTAGCTGGTAAATCAGGCTCGAGCTCTGCCACCCGGCACTGTCTTTGTGGGAGGATGACAGGGAGAACATGAAAGGCCCAATGAACTCGGATAAAGGAACAGAGAGTCTTTAAAAATGGTCACTGCATTAAGTGGTGAAGAACATAAAATACTCTTTCCAAAGCGCATGTATTTCAGGCAGATGTGCTGTTTTTCGCAATTATCATGCTTGCTTCTTTCAGTGAGGACTCTAGAATTAAGGTTTTATTTCTTTAGTGGGTGCTCCTAACAGTTGCAGGAGCAATACAGTTGGTGACATAATTTAGATATCTTCACTGACCCCACCCTGTTGCTTCTGTGTATTCAAAATATTAAAATACTGCCTGTTATTCAGAGTACCTGGCTAACACTTTATGATTCCTTATTCTAAAACTGAAAGTAATGAAGATTTTCTAGCAGCATTTTTAGCTTTGTCTGCAATGAGATTTGAGCTGTTCTCTAAATAATGCAAATGTCTTCGGCAGTGAATCCTGTAATACAGATCTTGTATTGTACATGCTAATTTAAGACTTAATGTGATGCTTTCATAGGTTTGTTGACTAATAAATTTATGGCTGCCTGCCTTAATTCCAAGGCAGTTTTTGTTTAAAAAACAAAAAACAGCCTTAATTCATGAGAGAAATACCACTGTCTGCAAGAGTATGATTTGGCTTTTTAAACACAAAGCTCTCCTTTTCACTCTTCTGGTTTTCTTCCCTGCTCTTCTTTACATTCACAGGGAGCTAAACGCACGGCACTGCAGCATGACTTGCTGTTGCAGTTCCGAGCAGCAGAGACCATTAATCAAGTTCAGCTGATTTCCGACTGCACTATCAATATCCCTCCCTTCAGGCTTTGCTGTTGACAGTGCATTCCAAAAGATTGAAGCAGCAGTTCCTTAAATGACAGAACAATCAACTTACAGTAAATCTGTAAAAGGCAATAACATGATAAGATTGCTTTAAGAAAAGTGTCCTATTAGGAAGCATATGCCTCTAAAGTGCTCCATGATATGTTTGTAGATACAGGTGCACATGTATGATATGACATTGAACACTACACAGCGCATTCTGGAAATGTGGTTTAGTGTAGCAGGAACGTGAGGGCTTTGTTGACAAAAGTTTGAGATAACCACGGGGTTATTGGGTGTGAAGCTGCTGCTGCTGCCAGCAACGCGTGCCCTGTATGGAAGGCAGAAAGAGAAGTGGTTTCCCCAAGGTAGCAGGTTGGATGTCATTGAGGTGCTGATGCCACCTGAGTGTGTTCTCCTACCCAAAGTATCACAAGGATTCAAGAAAAATGCTGCTATGGTATATCTGGAAAGTGAGGGGGGTTTTGTTAGGATGGAGATCATGCTGTTGGAGACTCTGTATTTCCGAGGCTGAACTGGTGCATAAGGGTCTCCAGTGCTGCCAGGGTTTGACCATTTCCTTCTATCGTACAGATCTGAGTAAGAACTCAAATATTTTCTCTACAGTGGGGACATGTGAGTGTTTTTGGATGCCCTGAGCTGCTGTGGGGTGACGTGTGCGTGCTGGGGACGGCCCGAGGTGCATTGAGGACTGCTGGGTTTCCACGCACGGCACCGAGGAAGCTGCTGCTTCGCCTAGGGAGCCCCAGCTGGTGCTCGCTGGAATTTTCCTTACAAAAAAGAATCAGCCACCAGGAATGCAAATAACTAGGCAAGCACAAAGCAAACCCCACAGTGTCCCTGTTGGAAGATGAGAGATGACGGCTCTTTCGTTTTAGCCCTTTCTTCTTTAGGAAATACTATAACTTCTCAAAGAAACAGTAAGATTTTGCAAATATTCCATTATGCAGTTTTTCATTATAATGCTTTCAAAGGGATATGTTAATTTCTGTAAAATACTTGATTTTTGATCTATGAGATTGCTCCCTTTAAAGTTCTTCTGTTATTTTAAAAAATCCTGTCTGTCTGAACCATTCTTTCCAGACTTTCTTTGCTTTCCTGGTCACTGGTTTACTGGTTCTTTGTTACTTAGCTCTGTGCTTGTTTAAAATACTTCAGCCAGTTTTGCTATTCCTTCTCTTAATCAGGCCTCTTCATACTTTGCATCTTTGCATCAAGACTTTGCAAAAGGTGTTCTAGACTCTAAATCATGTTGCTTTTTTCATATTGTGTACAAATTGCCAAACTCCTTTAGGATATTGAAGCATGTGCTAGGTACTCTGCCCCACCACCAGGCCTCTGGTAGGCTACCCTGTTACATGCTGTTAAAAATGCTGTTCGCTCCTCCCAAGGAAGAGTACATGCACCAAAGAAGCCTACTGAGCTTTGAAGTCCCTGTGACCCTTTCTGAAACTGCCACGTTTGCAAATTCCGTGCACTCATCCAAATCTTGTGCATAGTATCCCTACCACAGCTTCTCTTCTGATACTGAATTGTATGTTGGGGTGATCCTCATCTTATCTCTTCAGAGATACCTGCCTGCTTGTTCTTCTCCCACCTTGCTACATTTTTGGGGTGCAGAGGGAGGCACAAGGGCCGAATATCTCTTGAAATTGGTTCTTCTGCTCAGCAATGCTGAAGCAGAGCTCTTGCAAACATCACATCTGCAAAAGGTATGCAACACCATACACAGACCTTCTCTTGTTGATAGCACTCAAGCATCACTCTTTTGGTGCAGATTCATGTTTACTGCTGTCTGTCAGCTATAAAATATTTGCTAGCGGACAGGATACACCTGTGTCCATGTTCCAGGAGAGAAATATTCAAGAAGACAGCAGAGAAGTTGCTAGAAGTTGCTAGAGAAGACTACAGACAGCTAAGGGCCAGGAGGTCACACAGCCCCACGTGCATGTGTTGTGTAAGAAGGCATGGCTAGGATGCCTTCTCTGGAAGGTTCAATATCCCCGCTCAGATCTCCAGGAGAGCACGTGGGTGCTGGCATGTTGCCAGCCCCGATGAGCAGCACGCTGGAGGGCAGGATTCACCTGCCTCCATCCCTCCCTTCGCTTTCCCTCTGTGGTTGCAACACTTCACTGAATATTTCGCTCATACTTTCTCTCTGTTGTGGATTACTTTCTCACAGGTGGGTTACTTGTCGTATTTTTCCTGGCTAGAAATCTCTCTTCACGAATACTGTAACATTTCTGAGTTCCTTTTCTCAATTATGATGATGCTGGTGAGATTTATCATGTCCTGCAATCTTGACCAAAACGCGGCGCTCTTCTTGGTGTGCTCTTCCAATTAGTTGTTTAACAGAATGGGACCAATGAAAGTCTCTGGGACGCCTGCTTGTGATAAAGCATTCAGTTTGATGATGTGTCATGTATCATAATCCGTTGTTTATGCTACCACACCGATCCCTTGTGTGACATGCATACTAAACCAACCCTCAATTAAAGAGTCTGCAATAAATGTATTGAATGTTTTATTAACATTTCAGTGGTGACATTTATAGCATTCTCTTCCTCTATGATGTTAATTTGTTGAAAAAAACCCTGTTAACATGGCATCATCTCAGATTTTCTATTGAGCAGCTCTGTCTCCCAGCGTGGGCAGCTTGTGTGCAGCTAGTGTGTAAAGCCTCTCATTAAGGGAAGTTGTCCTCATTCTCCCTGCTACCAGCAACAAACCCAATAAAATATTGGACAGCATGCCATTATTTTATGGGAATTAATGAACAATTTTGATGGAATTCACTTCTTTGATTCTCATATTTCATTGATGTTCAGCATATTTTCATTTTTTAATCATGATTTGATGTTCTTATGAGGACCCATTTTGCTACTCCCAATTAATGATCCCATCTACAATTTAAAGATAGTTCATTTCGTTTTATGGAAGGATGGGCAATAGTCCTGCTAACACTAAAACAATTTTTTTTTCTTGCCATTAACGGATCCAGACAAAGCGTAATCCTTGAAAGAAGCTAGGTACTTGTACAAGCACGTCTCTGTGCTAGTAGTCTTTCTACTCAGTTTCTAAAACAGCATATGGGACTATTTTGCACTATATTGAATGTGAGGAAATAAAGAGAAATAGAGATTATGAAATATTTTCATGTTTTTTTAAACTAATTATTCTTTTCCAACAAGCAAAAGGTTTTGCTTGAGCAAAAATCTCTTTTTAAAGTCTATCTGCTCATGATCAGAGCACATATAGAGGTTAGGACATAAAACAGAGAACTCACAGCATTAATACTGATGCCTGTGTTTGTTGTTGTCTCCAGGCCTCTGTACTGTATACCTTGTAAATACAGCAACTTTCTCTTCTACTAGCAGTGTACAGATAGTGTGGGACACTCACTACTGCCACTTTAAGCAATTACCTTTATAAAACAAATATTAACTCGCTTCTGCTACTTTACTCTGTCTGCAGTGCAGTGGAGGCACATACTTCAGCAAAGTATCTCTAGCTATTCTGTATGCTGCATTAAGTAGTGGCCCTACTGTAAACCTTGCCTAGCTCTGTTGGACAGAATACATAACAAATAATAATTTTCTTCTTGGAAAAGTGTTTGGGAGGGTTTTATTTTTCTATTTCATACAGTAGGTTTGACCTCTCTGCTTTAGAAAAGGAGAGAGAGTGAGTACTGTGAGCCAGGCATTCAAGTTCACCATTGAACCTTACAGCATAGCAAATATATAGGAGCAGAAAAATAAAGGCTTAATGCATCAGGCCTGCATGATGGACAGACTGTCTCTGCCCATTACGTCTCTTTTAATCAGATGTGAATTGTATTAGGGCTGGAATAATGGTTACATGTGCTAGCGGCTAATCTCTAGAATTGGAAAGCCATTTGTTTTATTATTCTTAAGGCTCTTGCACTGCAGGAACAGGCTCGGATTCAAAAGTGTAAGTAGACAGGCTGGTGCTGATGAAAGTAAATATTGCAGAAAAGCGTTTATAAAGAGAAGCCTAACTGATGTGTCTGATCACATTATTTCTGTTTAGAAGGCTTCCAATGGTCCTAAGCACAATTCACCACGGATAATTAAAATTAATATTATTGTTTTTGTTGTTGCAGACATTTAGCTGCTGCTGCTTTGTATCTACATGCGTACATTGCTCCTTGTTGGAATTATTTGCATATTTTAACCTGCAGCAGGTTGAAACATTTAATGTCTAAAAAATTGCCACGTTTTTACTGTTTTCTTTTCTGTCTGTGCTCTAGTGCCTATTATATATATAAATATTTATGGCAGTATGGATTCAAAGTTTGATTTTAAAAGGAGAGATTAAAGCAGCTGCACTAGGAGCACTGCTGCAGGTGGGGCAAGAAAGTTCCTCTCAAGAGGAGGATGGGCCTGGATACAACTCCGTGTAGTAAATAAGCTTTCAGATATTTAATTACTGGATGAAACTGAAAGAAAAAAACACAATTTGGCCTCCTGGTTGTGCTTTATGAGCAGAGGCAGTTGGAGACACCAAACTCCAGCCGTGGAAATTGCAAGCCTGTGATTTCCAGGTAGAGGCAACACTTCAATTTAGTATGTATTTTTTTCTGCCAATGTTGTGTTTTTTGTAGATAGCCTTTTAATTACCAAATCTTTCCGTGCATCATACTGGAGGTCTGAATCCCAGTTAAAGGCTGTGTGTTGTATTAGGTTGCGAGGGGCCTAAAATTAGGTGCTTTTAGCGCTGACTGTGAATCTAACTTTGGTTAATGAAGGACTTTTTTCAGGTCTCTGAAAACAAGCAAGGACATTTAATTTGGGAGGACTATTGCTGCTGTTCTCAGAGTTCCCTGTCCTGCTGAGCTGTTTGTGATTCAGGGGCTTATGCTTTGGGTTAAAATGTAGCACTTTAAGGAGAACTATCACTCATTTCCATATGCTTTAAAACTGTATCATAATCCACAGCCCTTTGGGAGCTGATTCACAAACAGCTTGAAAATCCACGCAGTGGAGATAGAGAGATGTAAGCTTGTCATCTGAGCCAAGTAACATGTTCTTCATGGCTAATCAAACCCCCCAGTCAAAGCAGGGATGGCAGTGCCTGCATTCCCTTGTGTACTTGCAGCACATTTGGAAAATCGTCCATTTAAAGACTAAATGGTTGTTAAAAGGTGCTCCTTTTGGAGAGTGCTGCTTGCTTTGCTGCAAACTAATTGCCTTCCAAAGAGCCGCCTCTGGTGCGTTTGCGGAGCTGGGAGCGACGGGCTGCAGCCCAACTTCTTCCTCCTGTCTGTTCCCTTGTCAGCCGGCAGCAGCCGTTTGTGTGCACTGACATGTCAGTACAACGCTAGGAATGTATCTTATATTTCTCAGAAGTTATTTTCATGGCTTTGGTGTTGGTTGTGTGACACGAAGCCGGCGGGCGGCAGGAGATTGAAGCAGTGGCTGGGCGAGAGCAGGGCTTGTCTGGCTGCCTCCCTTGCTGCACGCCAACAGGGTTGTCTTTATGTCTTATTCATAGCTGTATACTGAATTTACCTTTATTTATCCTTTTGCTGTGTTCACCTTTATTTGCTTTTCCTTTTAAGGCAATTGTTCAGTTTTATTGTTCTTGTGTGCATAGTTCCACTGCAGTTATATTTATGAAACAGAGTTTAACCAAACAAACCAGCTTAGCCAGTGCTCCAGAGGGGCCTATTACAATTTTGTTATTCTTACTATTCATGTGAATACTTTGAATTTTAATTACTTTCACATGCAGATAAACAGTTCTTGTTCTTTATACTTGTAAACCTGATTCTGTAAATTCTGCAAAATCACTTTTGTTTCATGTAGTTTTCCTTTTATTGGATTTTCAATAGGAGAAAATCCTGTAGAGCTTCTAGGGTTAATATTCCCCACTGAAGTCATCGGTGATTTTTAGCTGTGCTGGATTCAGTTTTTGACAGGGTTTAGCGAATAGCTGTAAGTTTTTACCGTATGTCTGCATTTAATTCTGTCACTGCCCTTGCAGAAGGCAATTGTTAGTCATTTGATCAGTTTTTATAATTTACACCCAAATACACATACAAATACATGCAAAGAGCTTGAGCAGCCACAGATCAGACCAAACACACGGTCAGACAGCGCATGTGCCAGGAATAACTGTAGAACAGTTAAGTGAAGTAGGCAAAGCCTTGTCCGACTGCACCATCAGCAAAGGCGCTTTGGATCTAAGGTGATTCCTTCCTCGCCTCTGGAGACAGTGGTGCAGAAGTATCGTTATGAGGAGAGAGCAATGCTCCCCAAACAGCCAGAAGGGATGAGACCACTAGCAGCAGCTCCTCCAGAAGTAGCTGTACTCTTTTGTGCTTTCTAAAACTCAATTTTCTTTAGATAACATGGCTAAAGAGTGCGCGTTGATTTGTACATGTAGAGCTCATTCAAGTTCAAGAGTGACATTTGAATCTGGCTACCTTTATGTAGACCCACAGCAGGGAATTACATTACAGGACACAATACTTTTCCATGAGAAAAATATATACTTCTTGACACCTCAGAGTGTTGAGAAAACATGCAATAATTTCTTAATACCAAAGGCAATTGGTTGTTAAGTAAATGGTTACCTACATAAAATAAGTCATAAGAGCATTTAGTCCTTAAGTTCTGTTGTTTGAAATGCCTTGATAAGTATGGATTAGAAAGGAGTTTAAAAAGACATAAAATCCCATAAAAGGAATTTAAACAGGATTTTTTTTGTTTGTTTGTTTAGATTGAAGGTTTTGGAATGTTTGTGCTTCTTTGATAGATAAAATTATATCCATCCCTTCTCCTCCAACACAAGCTTATTTCAGAGTAGCTGGAATGATGTTCAAATGAAAAAATCAATAACATAGGTTTTCCTTGGGTTTCTTCCTGTAGCAAGCCATAATTTTCTTAAAGTAATGAAATTTATTTCAGCTTCTAAATTAATCTGTGTGGATAGTTAGTTCTCCAAGCAAATGAATATTTACAGGAGAAAGGTACCCCCCAATTAACTCCCTCAATATTCCATTTAAAGTAATTCCTAAGATGTAGTCTTTCAAATCTAAAGCAACCAAGATCTAACCTCTTTGTAGAGCTGAAATGAAAAGTTCAATCAATTTTTGAAGGAAGAAATTGGAAAACAAAACAAGGCAGTGGGGAAAACAAAGCATAGTTTTCCTTGACACTAGTAGCACTTTTACTCAGCTTTTAGATGGAGTGTGCTCAGATGAATGCTAACTCCACCGTAATTCTTGTGATCAGGCTAACAGGAATTTAAGCATTTGTCACATTAAATTCAGTAAGGACAAGGAGGTGGCTCATACACTTTAATATTTTCCTGGATTGGTTGCCTGGTTTAAAATACACCTATAATGTCTCTTTTACACACACCTTGGACTAGCTATGTTCAAAGTAATATCACTCACCTGAGTGATATTACACCAACAACTTTGAATATATGTAGCACCTTGCCTCCAAAGATCCCAAAGCAGTTCAAGGCATAATTTCCTTATAATCTTTGTGAAAATACAGCTCAGGTTTTAATTCTACAGTGAAACATATTTTAACTGCTACTAAAGAGGATTATTCATATTTTTTATTCTTTCCATATTCTCTTTTACACATTTGCTTTATCTGCTTTGCAGATGGAAAGCTGTAGACCCAGGCAAAATTATAGCCAGGATAAATTTGGCTGGGTACTGACAGCCACTGTATGTGTTATTTAAATTATTTATATACTCCTGTGGGAGACTTTTCCATTCCTGTCAATCATTAAAAAAAAAAAAAAAAGAAGAAAGAAAGAAAAAAGAAAAAGGGGCCAATCAATATCATGTTTGCATTCTTTAGTGAGAAGGGAAAAAGGATGTGCAGGAAGCTTTGTGTAATTCCTTCTTTCCCTTGGCATCTCCGACTCCCTGAAAATGTTTGTGACGAGGAGCTAAACAGTTTTGCATAGTGATTAATTTTTCAGCTGCCAGATAGTGAGAGTCAATATTTACCCTCAGGTTTATTTCTGGGTTCTCCACGCACTTGCTGTGTGCAAAGGAAGAGCACAAGAGTGTAAGTTACCGGCACCGAAATGGCTATCAGGAGAGGAGGGCAAGGCTGGCTGTAGTATTTCAAAGCTGTCCTGATTCGGCCAGGTGTTCCAGGTGAAAACTGAAAACTATGAACTGTTTGAACAATTCTTCTTTTGTATTTTAATTTTTCAAAGGAGCTTTTAGGAGAATGCAACTTCCCAAAACGATGTGCAGCGCAAGTGGGCTGGGGTTCACTGGCAGCCTTAGCGGGAGACTGAGAAGTATCCTAATTCCTGCTCGCTTTTCAAGTGGTCCTTTTTGTTATTGCTTCCACATAAGGATGAAGAAACAATATTCAGACTAGTGATTTGTTACTGTTCTGCACAGACAGATGGTGAATAACTGAGCCTAATGAGGGGAATAAGCTGGATCATGGTGGTAGTGTCAAAGTGAGAAAGGCTGTCTTGGACAAGCCACCCATACACAGCAGCCAATAGCCCAAATATGTAGTTTTAGTTGTTTATTTGCTTGTGTCACATGGCCTCTTACCCACATTTCTGAAACTGCCCTTGTTACTGAAAAGTAAATTGGTGCCATTCGTGCATAGTTACGGATCTGTGCTAAGAACAGGTTTTAAAGCTCACTTTTCTGTGAAATCTATTCTGAAGTTTTTCAAGTTCCAGGTTAACCGTTTCCTTCATGATCTCAGATTTTTCTCTTTATTTTTCTCCCAAGTGGCAGCAGCTGAATCCCGCGTTCCGTTTCCCGCCAGCGGGATGCAAGGCGGGACCCGCTTGGCCAGCGCGGCGCTGGCCGGGCCGGCTCGGCTGACTGGAGAGCTGAGCACATTCATTGCGCTGTCCCTGCTGCCTCGGCCTCTCTGGGGAGGCTCTGGTTGCGCCTGGGTCCCCGCCTGGCGGTTGGCCTAATTTAGGTTTAGAGTCCATTGTATCTAGACATAGTCAGGGCTGGCGTCTGGCCAGGCCTCCTTTTAATTGCTGCCTCTCTCAGGCTCCTTCCCGAGCGCTGCTTTTCTCCCTGCCCTCCTCTCGGCCTGCATGGCCGCAGGGGAGCGAACGGCCAGGCCCGGTCCTGGCGCCGGCCACCCGCCAACGCCGCCGTCGGCTCCGCGGCGCCCGGCTGCTCAAGGAAACACTGAGGAGGCCGCGGCTGTTCCTCAGCTCTCCTTGGGAGTGTGTTAAGAACATGGCTGCATGGTCCTTGCTTCTCCAAAAGATCCTCCTTGGCAAACCCGGGAAGGCAGCCCCAGGCCTGCCAAAGAGATCTGGTTTGTAACCCCCAAACTTAGGGTCCTGAATGTGCTCTTGAAATTGTGCCGTGCTCCTTAAACCTTCCCTTGCTAGGGAGGAGCCTGGAGGCAGGGCAGCCTTACTGCCCTTTCCCGCCTTGTAGGCAGTGAGGGTGGCAGCAGACTACTGCAATTAAGTGAAATAAATGTGATTATGTGTTTCAATGGCTTCGGAAACAAGAGGTTGGGAAAAAAAATCCCCAAAAGCAGAGAGTCTTGTTTGTGGTAAATTTCTTCACAGTCATGTTATTTTTCCCAGCTCACTTGTCATTTGTCCTTCTTTTTCCTCCTGCTTGCCTGTTATAGCAAAAGGGAGAGGGGCTCAAGTAATTGCACTGTACAGGCCTTGCAGAGAGGGTCGCGGCCTCATTGCTCGTGTGTAGAGCCATGTGGGAGCAGTTACTTCGGTAGGAAACGTGGCCACCTCCTTCTCTTACCTTTCACTTCTTTCACTACTGTCCTGTGATTTTTTTTTTCCATTCAGATATGATGGTACTGCTTTTACTTTCTTGCCTCGTCTTGCCCATTTGTGATTCCAATGCAGTCATAAAGCTTAAAATGTCATGTGAAAAAGTTTTCGATATAGATAGATGAACTAGGTGAGTTCCAGACGAAGGTGGTGATTCCTACTCCGCTTAATATGTTTAAAAAAGAAAAAGTCAGAAAGCTTGCTAAGATATTTTAGAAAGAACTAGCAGTAGTCTGAATGTCCTAACATTTCTCTTTCTCCTGGAAAAGATTTAGAAAATGACCACTAAAAGTTGCTTCTGCATCCTACTGCTGCTTTATTTGCAAAAGTGGTTGCACATCTGAAACAAGACTGCAGAGAGGTTTATTTCCAAAAGGAAAGAGTCGTTTGAAGAACTACCTATTTCTCACCACCTGTTTACTGCTTCGTATCTGATCTATTCTGCAACATGACCAGTGCTCCCAAGCCACTCTACCCAATGTAATATTTGACTAGTATTTCCAGCAGTAGAAAGGGCTCAGTAGAAAAATATTCTTGGCTGATGCGTAATGTTAGTGGATAGAAGCTGGGGAACAATTTGTTCCTACAACAAAAATTGCAATCAGGCTTCCTGCCAGTGAGAATAAAATTCACTCATCCACTGAAGTCAACAAGTGTTTTTGCAGGAAAATTACTCAAGGAGAATAATGTTGGGAGAATATGGCTTACAGCATCCGCTGTGATGATACCAAACAATTTGGTAGAGTAAGTAGCTAAACAGCATGACCAGCTTTCCTCATTACAAACCTGATCCATGATCCCCATAGCACTGAGTTGCCCTTTAGAGATTTGAGAAAAGATAAATATCAAAAACTACAAATCCAAAGCAGAGAAAGCTTAATGATTACATCTGCTTTAGCTGAGTACATGGCCAGAAGAAACTGTTGTGATCAATCCCTGAAAGAAACTTCCTTCTTGAAAGCTCACCCGCTTCGCATAGCCTGATGGTCTTCGCCTGCCCTTCCCTCCAGAAAACATAAGCTTTAAGGCAGTCTCACCCTTTCTGAATTTTTATTCTAAACATTGTTTGAACCGTGTCTGTTCGTTACATCAGAATTCAGATAAGGCTTTTGCATTTCTGAACAGGATGTTGCAGCCGAGCTTCCTAAGTCAGTTAGGGACGTTGATGAATGAAATCTCCCGGCTTTGCATTGTTTGAGAGTTACCATTATTTCTGAACGGGTTCAAGAAACAAAGGTACAAGGAGTTGGAGTGGAGGCCACACAAGGCACAAACTAAAGGAAGGAGCAATAGATCTCAAATCTACTGGCTGCTGCCATGCTCTCTTAAACAGGCAGATGCTCATTTCTTCTTTCTCTTCTTCCTTCTCAAATAAGCATTATAATGTGGATTTTTGCTTTTTTTTTTGACTTCATCATTTGCCTGGTTCTTGTTATTTTCCCCATTGCAGAGTGTGGGAGTTAAATTTCAACCTTTCCCTTGTTGAACATACACAGGCTCTTCTAAATTCTTGTCCTTTCAGGACTATCTCAACAGCCCCCTTTCTTAACGTCTATCCCCCAAAAAAAAGAACTTATGTCATGCATGAGATTTCTGTCAATTTAATGTCAATTTAAATTTAACTTCAACCATGATATTTTCTCTTTCTTTAACCTTTTTATTTTTAAAGCATGTTAAAACTACTTTGCACTTCCTTTGTTCTAAATGAGATAGGGCTGTTTCAGAATCTTAGCAAAAACAACCCACAACAATAAACAGAAATGTGATGATGTTTTCCTTTTCATATCATCTGAAAAAGCAACTTAAATTAAATTTCTGAGAAGTCTGTTGCTTCTAATTTTCAAAAGAAAAAAAAGGAAATTGCTATTCTGTCTGTATTTTGTCAACTCATTATTTATTTTCTGTTTTTGCAAGGGCTTTTTAAGGTGAAAATCTTTGGAGTAATCAATGGAGCAATCGTATACTATGCAGGAAATGTTGTCTTGACCTTCTAGACCCCGGGAAGTGGTTATCCTGAAACATGAGGATTAATATTTCCTGCATTTTCATAACTATGTTTTACAACTTGTTATACTCTAAGATCTCAGCACATTTCAGAAATATTGGTATTATTTGTTCAGTGACTGTGAGTGCAGCTATTGCTCTATAGCAGCAGCATTTAAGAAAAGTGCAGGCATTAAGAGAATGCTACTCTGGGTATCTCTGGTAAAAAGGAGTATTCCTGTAACTTCTTTTCTCTGTCTGTATGATTTCACTTCATTCTGCTTCACGTGATTTTCAGAAGTACATCATTTTTGCTCTAAAAATGTCTTTACAACAAGGCCACTGTCCTCTTCGTTATCTTTTGTCTTTTATTTTCTATACTTTTTTGAATTACCAGAACTGACATAATCTTTTCAGTATAGAATTAACTTCAATTTATATTTCAAAACCTGTAATAATTTCCAAGTAGTTTGCTCAAAGCTTCATTAAGCCAAGTTGGCTGAGATCACCAGACAAAGGTCAGTTACGATAGAGAAGTGACAGAATGTAAATGGTTTGTTGTAAGAGAAAAGGTTCTTCAAAATGAAGCTGTTTAATGTTCAGTTTCATACACATTATTCACTACCCTTACCTGTTTGTCAATGGCCTTGGAGCATGTCTGTAAAATCCTCAGAAATCCATGAGCAAAGAAAGATATTTTCTCTTGGATGAATAGAGATTGTCTTTTTGCTCCACAGCTTAAGTTGGGGGATCTAGGAAGGTCAGCAGTGGCCATGTATTGGAAGTGATCTGAGAAGCAACTCCAGTCACTGAACAACTCCATTGTTTGGGATGCCAGGTGGACATCCTTCATTCTTACTGCCAAATACTCAGGGAGATCAATGCCATAAATAGGATTTAACTGGATCCTGTTTATTGCTCTACTTTCTTCAGCTCTGTGTGTAATGAGATATTCTTGCCAGAACATTACTGTCTTCTCCAAAATTCAAACACAGGATCACCCATTAAGAGAGAACTGAGGTTTCCACATGCCCTTTGATCAGAATGCCCCTCTCAAAGGTCCTCTAAAGCAAACTGTTCGTCACATACCAAAGTCAAATAACCCCAAGCTGCCTGAAAAAAGAAAATTAGAGATAAGAGAACATCTCATCCTTTTTCTTTAGGGGAGGGAAGAGAAAAAAAAAAAAAAAAAAAAAAAAAAAAAAGAGAGTAGGAGGGAGGGAGAGAGAGAGAGAGGAACAGTGTTGTCCTAGCCAAAGGAAGAGGTGCCTGGTTTAGGTAGTAGTAATGTTTAATGAATGAGCATCATGGTTTAATTAAATGACAGGTCTTCACAAAGAGCACGTGTAACAGGAGAGTAAGCCTTATTATCAATACAATACATGTAAGGAGAATAAGGCAAAGAGGCTAAATGACAAATTGAATTCAGGACATAGAGTGGAAGCAGAGGAGGTCTGGAGAGGAAATTCTGTTCTATGAAAATTTTCACTGCGAGGACCTTTCTGGAGAAAAAGCTTCAGTTTGAAGGTGCCTGAAAATGAATATTTGCCTCCAGGTTACTTGTTGGCAAGGATCCTCTCAATTTTGCTTTCTGATGTTGTAGACTGGCAGCCTAGACTTCATTTTATCCATTTCCTTCCCAGCCTCCCAGCAATAGTTGCTGTCCATAGGTGAGTTTTCCCCTGACTCACACACTAGTTTTAGGAAAGTTGTGTGCTTTTGATGTAAAGAAATTCAAAATGCCACCTTTATTTAAGTCCATAACATTTCCTGTCCATCAGTTTAAACTAAGTACTTCCAACATGTGCACTGTGGAAATAGAAAATTTCAAATGCTAGCAGTTCTTGAATTATACTTGTATTCAGTGTGCTGAATTAACTCAGTTATTCAATTCAAAATCATCTCCTTCAATCAGTTGCTTTATCTTTTCTCTACTCTTACTGAAAGAAAGTGACTCTTTAGTTACAAAGTCTGACTGCTGTCTCATCCATCAATAAATGTGCCTTCAGTAATGTTAGTAGATTAGTTTTATAATCTTTGCCAATGGTGGGGCAACTTGCAGTTATTTCTCTGAGTAAATTTTTGACCTGTCTGTCCACCTCTTGCCTGTACTGAGCTTCCATTTATTTTGCATCTAGCATGCCATTAGTAAGGAAAGTATCCGAGACTTTCACTTTTATTTCTTTGTTTCCTGGACAGCATTTCAATACCTGTGTTCTAGTCAGAGTTATTACTTCACTGTGTTCCTGCTTTGCAAAAAAATAGCCTGTTTATGATCTGCAATAATCCTTTTTTTTTTTTTTTTTTTTTTTTTTTTTTTTTTTTTTTTTTTTTTTTTTGCTTTTCAAGATCTTCCCATTAGTACTTGGTTTTTACTGACCATACTTAGTTCTTTAGTTCAGTTAAACTTAGTCCTTTCACTGAACATATTATCTGACTACATTACTCTTCAGAATTAGTTTCTATTTATTTTCTCATCTTGATCATTGTTTCTTTACCCGTTCCTTCATCCTCATTTATATTTTTTTCCTTTTCTTGTAGAAATTCCTTCCCAGTTTAAAATTCTTCCCATCAGCTGGGCGAATCTCGGAACCGAATGGGTATTTGTCCAGATTTCATGTAGTGTTCACCCCTCAAGAATAATATTTTTTATGCGTTACTTTTGCCCTTTGTAAATATATACTAGGATACAGTAATCCTTGAGCTTTCTGTTCATCTGGATTATTTGTCGTTTAAGTTTTGTCCTCAGAAACACTAACATATTCACAAAAATGAATTTCTTCCATTAGAAAATTTTGTTTCAGGGAAGAAAGGACATGTAATTCTACATCCCCAACATATTTCCTTCTGCTCTAAAACCTGTATGTAAGCCCTAAAACCTACCTAATAAAATCCAATTATCAGCAATCAGGATAGGATTTTTTTTCAAGCAAGTGTTCCATGATTCATCTTTCTTGGGCCAACTTACAGCACTTTCTTTATAACTCTTAGTTAGTCTTTGCCTGTTAGTATTAATTAGATGCTTAAACATCAGGGATTATCATGCTTCATTAGTATTGTTTGGACTGAATGCCAAGAAAGTGTTTGGTCACAATAAATTGTTATATTTGTATTTTTAGAAACATTTGAATTTGCTGCCTCGCTTAGTAAAAGGATCAGGACTGTATCTCATTAAAACATGGCTAAAGTTCAAGTTATTAGCAGATTTCAGATGCTTTTCCTGGGAAGGATGAGACTGTAAGAATTAAGTCACGCCATTTTTGCATAATATATTTAGTTTCTTAAGACTTTTCAGATGACAGTAAATTTAACACATATATTGTATAAAATATCAATAAACAATATGCATTATCACTGTAAGTGCTAGGAAATTACAGCCCATTTGGTAACTGTTTATTAACATTTCAGTATCTGATTTCTGAGAGCTGCCCAGTGTTGTGTGAGGGCACAGAGGTGGATTTCTGATAGGAGAGGGTGGCAAATGCTTCTCTCCACCTTTTGTACTACTGCTCCTTTGATGACAACCTGCCTTTGTCTTGCAGTTTTTTATCTTGTATATGTATTTTAAAGATTGCCTTTGTGTGCAAAGGAAGTACGACTGGCAGAGCCTAAGCCCTACCTGCGCCTGCACTTCCAGGTAAGTCTCTGCTGAAAGTGCAAAAAAGAATGAGGTTTTGCAATGAAAGTATCCTCCTTTCTCCCTTCCTTCTTCCTCTTTACTTATCCAATTGGTACTATCCAGATTCTCTTCTCTCTTCCCTGTGGGTGGGCAGGGGGAAGTGTGCTGTGCAAGGAACTCAGTACTTAGTTGCTCTGGATTCCTCATTCCTTCCAACTCACTTTTGCTTCTCTATTACCTTCTTGTTAGACTTGTCTTCAGCATTACTACATTTAACCATTTAAGACCCATCTATCCATATTAAAATCTTGACCTATTTCTCACTTGACCAAGGTGACTAGCTACCACCTCAGTCTCAGTATGTCTAAAGATAAACCTTCTTTCTGCCCCACCTTCTTGCAGTTTGCCCCTACCATGGAGGGTCTTGATCCACCAGTAAGCTACACTGATGGTAGGGTAACACCTGTAATGCTGTTACCTAGTGTGGTGTCAGCTCAGCAAGTGTGCATTGTGAAGTTTGGGCCTGTATTCAATGCACCTGGGCATTGAGTTGAATCTACTGAAACGCCTATCTACGAGCCCAAGTATGAAATGTCATTAGCCCTTAGTCTTGTTTCTCCTGTTGATTTAGGAGCCCTTTTGGCACTGAAACTGTGGCTTCAACTGCCAGGCTACTTCAAAACTTTCGAGGTGGTACGCAGCCTTTCCGTGCTAAGAGCAGGCAAATCAAGGAAACAGCATGAGCTGGCAGCTGGCTAGGCAGGCGTGCTAGGTTAAGACACTTGATCAGAAGCAGATAAACCCTGACACTATATGGGAAAAGCATGATGGATGACTCTGTGGTGGTTGACCTAGGGTTTACGTCTATCAGAGGGATACCAAAAGCCCAGGCCATTTATTTTTAAGTCGAAGCCTCTCTCTCATCAGGCAGAGGTCACCTTGGCAGCAGGGCTTTCCTCACGTCACAACCATAGGCCCCAACCAGAGGTCAGTGAAGTCCAGAACAGCTATGGTGAGATGTTAGCGGCACGTTCCTGCCGCTGGTCACCAGCTGTGCCCTCATGTAAGGGATCCTGCCTGGCAGGTCCGCTCCCTGCCTCTGGCACGGCTCCGCGAGCAGCCGCTCGGCAGGCCCGCTCCGAGGGCGCTGAAACCGAGACCGGCTGAGGGAAAAGGCCGGTGGATGGAGTTACAGTGTGCCGACAGGCTCATAGCAGCACTTGGTATGTGGGCTCTTAATCCACAGAACTGTAAGGTAATTTGAATTGGCCCATTTTCTTGGAAATTCATTAGTGCGAGCTGCTATGGAGACTAAATAGTTCCGCTTATTAATCACACTAATCCATTTAGGTGATAGCAGGGAATACTGCAGTCATATCTGTCTTGTTTCTGGTACTTGAACGAGTGCTTTTGGGGGCAGCTCACCTCAGGTTTGACGTGTGTGATGCAGACCTGCCCTTGATGCACCATTTAAGAGAGCTATACCAGGCCAGTCTGGCACATGGAGCAAGAGTCTGCAGTTGCAACCACTCTGTGTGCACTGGAGGTCAGGTCAAAATTGTTCCAGATCAGCCCGAAGTAACACTGGCTGACATCTAAGGTATACTAAAGAATGTAATGTGTTACTGGGGAGCATCTGTGCTAAAATATGTCGTAAGACTTTTTTCTTCCCTAAACAAAATCCAGTTTTTGCAGCTGAGATGTATATGCAGTTGTCTCTTCACTTTACTAAAAGTAGCCTTCAGCAAAATGGCTTAAAATCTTGAAAACGCATTATAAGACATTAAGGTAGTGGGAAGTGTATTTTCTTCTTTTATAGGTATATCTTTTGGTCAGTGCTTTAATGCAATGATTGATGAAAATGCTGTCTATGGCTGACATCTGGGATTATTAATGGATGTAGAATCAAATTTCTTTGGCATTAGAGAAAAAGGGCGATCTGTGTCTCACTAGAAGAAATGCTCAAATGGGAACGGACCTTCAGTTTCATTTTAGATATTACATTTTGAAACTGTTTTACTTTGTCAGGCTAATAAACGATGCTTAGCTCCTGTTGCTACAGTTTGTGGTAGCATGGAAATATGTAACTTGGTAGCAGTCAAATGCTTTGAATCTTACAGCTAAATTCTGAAGCCTTAATATGTGTGAAATTTTAATCGAAGCCAAAAGCATGTCAAAACAACAGCAAACAGGCAAGTTGAGAGGGCTGCACTTTGCTCCGTCATTTTTACCTTTTTCAGCACTCCACGAGTTAAAAGCAGAGCCCTGCACAAGGCTGCTATTGTGAGATGCCAACTCAAGGATTTTTAATGCTGTAAGACAAAGGGTTCCCTTAGCTAAAAATAATCTTTTCTTTCCTCCTGTTCCTAAGCTTTTTCCTCCAGGGAGCAGACTCATTATGCCGTGTGTATGTGCAGTGCATTGCAGGAGTGACTGAGGTTTCGTGACGTCACGGCTCTGAGCCTTCCTCTCTTGCCACAAGCTCTGCTTTCTTAAGCTCCTGCCTTTTGTGTCTCACCAAAATGCCACTTCCATCGAGTAATGGCCTTTCTTTCCACCTAGCGTTTGCCATTCTAGGTCAGAAAATTTGCAAAGGGAGAGCACCACTAGAGCAAGTGGGCTTTTTTTTTTTTTTTTCCCACAAAGCTTTTCTTTTTTTTGTTTTTTTTTTTTTTTTTTTTTTTTTTTTTTTTTTTTTTTTTTTTTTTTTTTTTTTTTTTTTTTTTTTTTTTTTCCCACAAAGCTTTCTCCGGGTTTTGTAGGGCTTACTAATCAAACAAAACCAAACACACACCTCATCAAGATTTTCCATGGTTCGCTTGTCAGGCAGAAGTGTGCCTGGAATCCATTTCCCGCAGAGGTCAGGGATCAGCGGTGCCCGGGCAGCCAAGGGAGTGATTCCCCCGTGACCTGTTTGCTGTGTTTTGATGAAAGTGAAAGCCATGTGGTACATGGCTGAAAAAGCAAACAGATTTTTTTTTTCTTTTCCTGTGGCAGTGCTGAATTTTGGAGCTAAACACAGCAGGTAGGAAGAGTGCACATATTTGAAAAGTGCCAGTGCATCTCGACACCAAAGCACCCATCTTTCCGTCTTTTTAACCCCTTGCTACATTCCTCCCACAAGTCTGCATTTCCAAGGCTCACACTATAGGGATTTTTTTCTCTTAAGAGGCAAGAGAAGGGGGTACTTCTCTTAACCCCTCACTGAGAGTGGGACAATTGTGTTTGCCCATATATGTAACAGATGAGAAGTTATAATTTGGTAAATAATACATATCATATCTCAACGGAGTATATTTTCCCAATAAAACTGATCATGTTAACTTAAATATTTGAATGATTTGTATTGGAGTATATGGGTTTAAAAGTCAAGGTTTTGTTTCCTTTTCTGTGGCCTTTTTTGACCCTGCCGGAAGCAGTATCTTGTTCATATATTTGATTATTTAATTATAGTCTCCTGACGGAGTCTTTCCTTTCAATGGATGGCATTGAAATGGCTCCTATTTCCCATCCTTTGATTGTTATACAGTAAAGACTGCATTGCAATCCCACATTTGGAGGGTTGTTTAATGCAAAGATTTTTGCCTATTAAATGTGTAGCTTTTTTCCTATGCATTTTTTTCTGAAGCTTGATGAACAAGTAATTTTTAAAAGTCAATAAATAATAATAAAACTGCAAAAGCCACCTAGGAAAAATTGTCAAGGGATTTTATGACTCAGGGGATCAGTAATGAAATACAGAGTATTTCACCTCTAGGGCACTGATTCAAATATAACCTAGGTCATTAGTGACCAAAAAATCATTACCAGCAGCTGTTCAGTGACCTACAGAATGTGAAATGAGTTTGTGGTCTCAGTGCAGTTTCTACTACACATACACAGGAATATCACACTTAAAAGTTTGCCTCCTTGCTGGTGTTCTTGCTGGAGAAACTAAAATCTAAACAGATGCAGATAGTGACTAAATGGCTCTCACATTTGTGTCTATGTGAAGCATTTGGATGGCATACGGAAGGAGTGAAATCCCATGGACAGCATGCTTAAGAAAATGTACAGCTGACAGTTATTGATTGAAAATCCTCTCTCCTCTAATAAGGATGGATTCCCTTTCAAGCGACGGCTGCTGTGGACATCTGAAGGTCTTGAATTAGGCTTGTAGTGATTTCTTTGTAGTTAACATATTATGCCGCCAACGAAGCAAAGAATCGTGGGTTGAAATAACAAAGCCTGAGGAGTGCCAAGAGATGAATTTCAGTTTCTTAAAGTTTAGGTGGGGATTGTGCAGCAGCACAAACAATGTGGGTGGAAAAATGTTGTGGGTGGTGGGCGGGATTTCATGGCAGCTCTTTCCACACGGCTGAATTAGTTATTGCCTTATCTCCTCAGCCAGTTATGTGCTCTCGCCTTAGCTGATGGATGTAGGAAGCAGATATATTTTTTCTTGGCCTTTTTGCTAAGAACAAATGTATCCTTGGCTTGCTATCTGATACATCTTCTGTGGCAGCCCTTGCAGTGACATAAATTGGATGAGCTCAAGGAGCCATTTCTATCTTAAACTACAGTGCAATTAGAGCTTTATTGACTAAGGATTTGACATGGAGCAAATTTTCTTCATTTGTGTGGGGTTTTATAAAATTTTCTAAATTCCTGTTTGCATTAGTATCTTCTCTTTTCTTTCAGTGTTCCCAACAAATGAATATGCAGTGTGATAAATGCATTCATATTTTGAGACAATTGATTAGATTTGTCACTTTTCATGCAAGTGCCAACCTGATTGCACTTCAGATAATATTTATGAGAATAAGAAAAACGTAGTCACGCTGTCCCTGCCACAGTTAGTAAAACAGGTTAATTCGGGATAAATCATCCGAGAATATGCCAAAGAGAAAAACACCTGCAAAGGGGCCCTGCTCTCTTTTCTATTAGACCTCTATAGTGTTTGCCTGAGCATAACAGTAAATCACTAAGCAATACCTGCCAGGTAAGAGCTGTGCCATACATAAAGCTTTCTTTCTTACTTTTGCGGAGAGCAGGCACACTAGTTACGTCTACCGCCATAGGATGGCAGATCGGAAGTGTTTAGCTCAGTTCCCTCTGTGTAATGATTTAGTATCCTATCTTCATTTTGCCTGCCATTTTACCTACGTTTTATCGTCATTTACCTAAGCACACTCAAGTCGTAATTTTCACTGTACCATGCTCTTGCCTGTTAACAACTACAAGTAGCTTTGCAAAGTAGATTATCCCTTACACAGTGAAAACCTCCTTGTTGGAAGCTGGGAACTATTTGCAGGGCTTCCTCTGGCTCATTCTTCTGGGGGAGGGGACAGGCTGTTCTTAGTGAGAAACTCCAATGTTCAGCACAAAACCAGGCGGCGTTAGAAGAACCTGCTGGGTCTGAGTGAAAGGGCTTAAAGTGAGTGTAGAGCTTCATTTCCTAGCTCTGTGTGTCCCATGTTCTGGCAGTGTGCAAGCTTATAAAAGTTGTCATCTGGAACGAGCATCCATCTGGAACAGCATGGGGATGCTTAACAAGGTGAAAACTTGCAGTAGCGGCGAGGGGTGTCAGTGCTGACGTGTGGCCACACTTGTGCATGCAGCCCCGGTGGGTTCGGAGGGAGAACACACAGACAGGGAGCTCTTGGCCTGGCCTGGCAAGCTCCTTGCTGGCTCTGGCTACAGACTTCCTTGGGGGCCAGGGCAAAAGTGCAAGAGCAGGGACTCCCTTTTGACAGCGTGGGTGGCACGCACTGCGCTTACTGCCTCTCGCCTCTGTGGTGCAGGGTGCTGCGGAACAGTTCAGTGCAAGCATGGAAAGGGATTTTATTATACACTGCCTTATTAGTCCTACAAAAATGCAAGGCCTCAGCATTTGTTCCTTTCTTAAAGAGAAGATAGTGTAAATAGAAGAGAAAAGAACAGAGGAAACAAACATGGGTTACGCTGCTGCCTCCTCCGTTTCACAGGCACAGAGGTGAGGCTCCCCTGAGGACATATGGGCGCCTCTGAGCTATCAAGGTGACAAATCCCTGTTCCCTCCATTTCAGTCCAGTCTAATCACTTTTTTTTTTTTTTTTTTTTTTTTTTTCCCTGTGTAGATCATAATTGAAGTTAATCTTTTTCACGTTTTTCACGGAGTAGAGAATCTTGTTCACTGTCCTCAATGTCCTGGCTTCTCTCAGATGTAGGGCAATATCTCTGTAGATGCGTAGTCCCATCAGTACAAACAGAAGTTATTCTTAAACTCCAGTAAATTACCTTGGAGACACTGACGGCTTTAAACTGAAAATCCAAAATCTAATGAAGGATTTTTTTTGTTTTGAGTTGGCTTGTGTCGTATCAAACATGTTAGTGTAGGCCAGCACATCGATTTTTTAACCTAGATCTGGCCTGCCCGAGAGGAGGGAAGGCAGAGAGGGGGCAGATCCCTCCTCCTGCAAGGCCAGGACACAGCTGAAGCTCCAGTACCAGCACAGGTCTCATGGACTGGCAAGGGAAAGGCCAACAAACCTCCTTGTCTGCCCCATCTCCATGGGGTTGCCAGCGCTGCAGCCCCACAGCGGAGTGAAGAGGTCACGTAGCAGGGCCTGGCTTCTCCTGGCTGCTCTGTGCCTGCATGGGCAGCACTCTGGGTCAGATGATGTACTTTCTTCCTGACGAGTAGAAGTGGTTTAAAAATCCCTTTGTTACACTTCACAAAAATTTAAATCACTTTAAGCTGGTTTTTAATGCTCTCCTAATTTGATTTTCTGGCTCCACCAGATTCCACTTTGGAATCATTTCTTGACAGAGATATGGACATTTGAACAAGTTGATGAGCATGTTTGTCCTTGAGACAAGGTCACCTCAAACTTTCTTAGCACATGACTGCTGCCATCACTGCAGTGTACTTGTGTACTTGTATCACAGCTTTAACGCTTCAGGTTTTACTGGCTTTTGCTCTTAGTTTTGTTTTTTTTATATATATATGTATTTATATATATTTTCTTCTGAACAATTGCTTTTGCTAAAAGCTAGTTCATAAGTTGTCATTTTTAAGCCTCTTAGAAGGCCAGTTACTAACACAGCCTGCGAGGGCTGGAGGCCTTTCTAGAGGACGTGAGGGTTATTCCTACTGCTGATCCTCCGTGGGGAAATAACAGCCATTGATTGACTAGAGGTGCAGGTGAACCTGGAGGAACCGGTGAAAAAGCAGGGGGGGATCGCGTGTACGAGCAGCTTTTCTTTTCCTTTGCTCTACAGGAACAGAGCCAGATAGTATCGGAGAGAGATTCTGGGAAGAGCTAACCAAAAGCGAGCTCTTGTGCAAGACTTGCTCCCGCCACGGAAGAGGAACGGAGGGTTTAATTTAGGGACGTGACTTGCGGTCCTTGGCCGAAGGAGGGAGAGGGCCGGCACCAGCGGCCAGCGCAGGGCCCCCTTGCACCCTTGGTGATCCCAGTGCCACCCTTAACCCCCGGGTGCTTTCCCGAGGCCGAGGTCGCTTCCCGCGGCGCTGCCCGGGCGGCACCCCGGCCTCGTGCTGCCCGCCCTGGCCTGGCTGCCCACAGCGAAGTGTTTCCTGAAAGCTGCTTTATCTTGAGCTGCTTCATCTGGAGTTTTATTATCTGGAAACTCATCCAAAGTGAGGTTACTGCCCTCCAGATGGGTTTCATTTATATTAAAATGTGATCCTCTTTCTTACCCAAATGACTTTCATAACCATTTCCATTCAGTTCACCAAGGTATCACTGGATGGCGTTTGTGCAAAGGCCCCATTTGCATAATAATGTTTGAGTAGGTCATGATGACTAAGCAGTTTAATCCCCTTCTGCCTGGGATCCACTTCCTTAAACCTTTGTTATGGCGTTTGGATAGACTGCGCGCTTCCAATTAACACTGAATTGTTTAAGGATAAGGATTTAAAAGTCCTATGGCCTTAATGATATCGTGAGGACGAGAAAGAGGTTGGTTACAACCATTATTGGTCAACTGTGTGGTCCTTCTGCCACCTTGTGGAGAAGGATTACTAAACTGTTAGATTGAAATGGGAAAAAGAAGCTATTATTAAAACCCGTGTTTTTCCTAAATGGTTGTAGGAACTGCTGCAGCAGAGTGAAAATTGTTGCTCTCTCAAAAGCCTTTAAAATATATTTTAAAAAATGTGCTGAGGTCACCTCAGCTCACTAGCCTTGAAACCACTTCCAAGTGCACGGCACTGCTATCACACGGATTCCCGGGTTCTTGCTTCCCGCCAGCCTGTCCTCACGTTCCCTCCGGACTCCTGCCGGCCCCGCGGGCCCTCCCGCCTCGCAGAGGGGCCAGACGCTTGTTCTCACTTGGACCTGCAACTTCGCAGCCTATTTTGCAAGGGTCACTTTGCCCATTCTCTCATGCAGTCACAGCACACGTAATTAGTCTAAGCGGCGCAGCGGCCTCTGCTCATCAACCATGATGAGCGTTAATGAGCACCAGGCAGCATTCACTCCTGCCTTTAATTCCTGCCTGAGCCCCCGGTGCCCAGCCTGTGCGCACACACTGAAATGAGACTGTTGCCAAAGGGGGAAATCTCTGCCAGAGTAAACCAGGTTATCCCGAGATGGTGTTCATCTGTAGGACGCAGGATTGGTCTCACCCAGGCATGTCAGAAGCTGTTGAGCGACTACATTCAACTCTATGCAAAATTTTTAATTTCTACTCGCGTAAACTGGGCGATTGGTCCAGTTTGCAGCTGCTGCAGCTCTCTGCTCTAAAGAGGCTCCCTGAGCCAGGCAGGAAAATACTTCTCAAAGACTCCTAGCTTTTGGCAGGCAGCCAAGAAGGGTCCTGTGCTTTCCTTCTCCCGAACCTCTCCTTTGAAAAGCATGGAAAATCCAGCTGCTCCACTTTTATGGGCTGGAAGATCAAGGAAATGGAAAAGATCTGGTTTACCCACTCCCTGTTCCATTTTGCATGATCACAAGCCATGTGAGTGCTTTGAGCAAGATATGGAGTGGAAAAGCCCCTCTGACTTACTTTTGAGAGCTTTGCAAAGGCGGCTTATTCAGACAGAAGGCTTTTTTTCCCTTCCAAGAATACAAATATTCATTGTTTTTGATTTTTTTTTTTTTTTTTTTTTTTTTTTTTTTTTTTTTTTTTTTTTTTTTTTTTTTTTTTTTTTTTTTTTTTTTTTTTTTTTTTTTTTTNTTTTTTTTTTTTTTTTTTTTTTTTTTTTTTTTTTTTTTTTTTTAGAGCTACGCATGCCAACCAAACGTGGTTCCCTTTTGTGCTATGTACTCTGGACGTATGTACTAAGAGATGCCATCCAGAGATGCTCTTGTCTACACAAGACGAAGAGGAGGGAAATAGAGGTACAGAAGGAGAAAAGGAAAAAAATCTTACTTAATGAACTGAGTCACAGAGAAGAAAAGCCTGATAATGCAAATACAGGGGCTGGTGAATAATGCAGCCTGTGCAAACGCACGCCGAAAGAAGGGGCTTTTGACGTGAGCAAGATTCCTCATTTGCATGAGATTATGACAGGCTCTGAAGCATCCCACGATCATGCAGACAGTGCGTGTTAAAGCCCTAGAAAGACACCCATATTTCTTTCATTTCAGTTAAATTCTATAACATTTGTAATCTTCGGTGACCATCTGTGGATCAAAATATTGAACATTGCTTTTCAATAGAATTTATATAATTATATTTCTATATTATCTGTTATTACAGCATCTGAATTATTTCAAATCCAGACACACAAGTTTCTATTTCCATCTATGAAGGGCATAATGCTGTTGTTTTAAGATATGCTTCCTAAACTAGCCTGCCTTTCTCTGCTACTACAGCTCTGTAGAGAAAGAAGTTGTTCAATAGTTTATCTGTGTTCTGTTTGTTGGCTCTTTTGGCCGACAAGAGCAAAAGATACAGCACGGATGTTGATAGTGGGAGTCTCTGGGTCTTGTCTTTGATTAGCTGTAATTCCAGCCCCAGGAAAGATGTCTCTGAGTTCCACTGCGCCAACGTCCTGATTCCTCTCAGCCCTGAGTGACAGAAATCTGCTGGGATTGCGGCCAAGATCTGTAGCAAGTGACCAACATTTTGTGGGATGTTTATGCGAAA
Organism: Nothoprocta pentlandii; assembly: GCA_013398315.1. Classification (NCBI taxonomy): domain Eukaryota; kingdom Metazoa; phylum Chordata; class Aves; order Tinamiformes; family Tinamidae; genus Nothoprocta; species Nothoprocta pentlandii. Next base: position 1,256,796 of record VZSG01000005.1, read on the forward strand.
AGCAGTTGGATTTGGTGTTTTTTTCCTTCTTTTTTTTCTGCTCACTTCTCTTTGTTCTTAAATTTCAATGCTAAATGTAGCAGTGAAAGATACAGTTTCTAGCTTACGATTTTTAAAAATACATACAAGTTTTAAACCTAATGACATCAAAGAATAAAAATAAAACTGTTTGGCATGACGATCTACAGTAATTTTGGTGTTAAGTGGGTCCCTGTGATGGAACATTTCTTCAAGTACAAAAAACCAAAATACAGATTAGAACAAGAACTCTGTGTTATTAAGCTTTTTTTTTTTTTTGTCTTTACAGAAGCGAGTAGACAGACTTTCTGTGTTGCAAGTTTCTGTGTTAAATCTTTCAGTGTCATGTTAACAATCTTGGCACCCTGTCAGGAGAAATCTACCTGATTTTCCTCTCTGCTGAGAATACCACAACATGAAATTGCTTTAATTGCCGTGCCTGTTAATTATCATACTTCCCGATTCCACTGCGCTGCTGGGGCTTAGTGGTGTGGTAAGTACCTGGATGCTCTTTCATTCTGTGAGCTGAGCCCTGGCAAGTTAATTGCAAAGAGATTTGGAGGGGGATGCAAAAGGGAAGCAGGTACAAAAGAGCTCATAACTGAGGAGAAGGGAATTCCCACTCGCCCGAGGGACTGGCTGCCTGTTACAGCTCTCTAGCCCATAGCAAGCTGTATCACCTCTGAAATCTGTCCTTCCCTTCAGGTGTAAATGAGAATACCCCGAGTCAGATCTCTACCTCAGGATCTCTCTGCGCAGATGATGATATCAGGACAGATAGCTGTGTTTAAGACGGAAAAATTCTGTTTTCCACCCCTTGAAGCTATATCCAGGGTTGTACGGAGTCCCAGCCTGGGAACTTATGGCTGAGATCACTTTTCCAAGCAGGAGGTCTGCTGCAGCAGAGGTAGCTGGCCCCTTCCTCAGAGCCGTGGCACCAGCAGAGAAACGGGGTCTTGTCAGTGTAAATGAGCACAGCACATGAAGAGCTGAAGAGAAAGGGCTCTTGACAGCTTGCGAGTCCACAAAGCTGGGCAATAGATCAGTGTGGTGCAGTACTGTACCTAATAGCCAGGAAATACTTCACAGATTCACAGCAGGCAGGCTCTTCTCTACTTTGTCTGACTCTTCTGTCTTGTAATGTTGTTATTAACAGAAAAAAAAAAAGAGAGTGAGGGAAAAAAAAAGAGTTTACACTGGAAAGAGTCCAGATCCCTAGGCGAGCCAAGCTCATCTAAAGCCCCGCGTGGACTGTTCTGGCTATGAGAAGTTCACTTTGCAGTGCAGTCTCAGGGAGGTGACACTCGTGGCTCTCCCTTGTGCTGGGGGAGGCAGCTGTGTTTCTCCACACATTTTCACAGTTAGGATTTAATCTGCTTAATGTAAGAACCTGCTGAATTATTCCTGCTCAGACTAGAAATGCTGGATGGTAAAAAGTCTTTCTACTGTTATGATTTTCTTTAAGGAATTTGCCTTAGAGCATGTGGCCTTTTTCATGAAAAAAAATAAATTGTGTTACATTCAAACACCTAACAAAAAACTCCCTTCATTTGAAATGCACACTTAAACCAATTAAGGTAAGTAATTTATTACTCTTATATGACATATAATGTCATATAACCCTGTTAGATGTTAATCTATGCCATGTGTAGAACAATCCTGACTTAAAGTAGGAAAATGTTTTACTCTTTCATTGTGTCATCTTTACTTTTTTCCTCACAGGTCTGGATATCATTCCTTGAGGGAACATACTGGACTTACTTTCTGCTTTTCCCTATTTAGTTTGTACAAATGCTCAAGTACCAGTGTGTGATCAGAGCTGGGGGACAAGGGATGAACCAACGGAAGCAGTAGCTACTGAAAAAAAAAATTTAATACGTGTGTAAATCTGTTTCACAGTACAATGCATAAGGGCTTTCTGGAAGAGGTGACACAAATAGCTTTATATTCAGTGGCAGCTGAAGCACAGGGCAACTGTTGTGGAAGTATGTCTGCTAGGCCCTAGGTTTCATTCTGCTAAATAAAAACTCAAGTGTAGTGAATCTTCAGTAAAATTTAAGATTCTAAGTGTTCACATAAATCTCCACTATAGGAATAAGGGGATTAATTTTTTTATAGATAATTTTATCTCAGTAACTACCGTGTTCCATTGCACAGCTGCTAAGCTTTAGGTGAATCATTCTTTTGGTACAGGTTAAAATTCATATTCAATTGGTTTCATAAAACCATAGGATGTGGCAATAAGGAAAATTATTCTTCCAGTGAATGTGAGGTGGTTCTTTGCAACTCCTTTGGTCTCATACCCCTAGTAACCTTCAGAAGATTTCACATCCTGTGGTGACTGTTTGTCTCCTTCATGCTTCTAGGCAAAAGCTGAAAGCAGAGCACAATTCTGGGTTGAGATGTGCAGTCTGTGGCCAGCCAGTTCCATCTTGTCAGCTCTTGGTAGCATCAAGAGCACCAAGGCTCTTGCAAATGAAACTAATAAAACTCTTCTGCAGGCAGCAACCTTTTCCCAACATTCCCTTGCAAAATCTGTGGAAAGGGAATGCTCACAAGCACGCCTGTCTCTGAATCAAGCGGCGTCATGGGCCAGTGTTCATATTCCCATTATCTCAAAGGTTCCACGCAATGATATCATTCATGAAGCGGCAGATTGTGTTTTGAAAGCTCCCCCAAAAGGCTGACACCTCCCATTGAAACTGCCAGAGCGTAGCTGGTCTCGCTCCCAGCACCAGGAAAGGCCAGAGAGAGCGTGACTCAGGCTGACACATCTGGTACTGCAGGGAGCAGTATCCAGGGGCTCTTGGTTATCAGACTGGCTTTAAATCTGGAAAATAAAAGAAAAAGAACAGTAAATAAATGTTTGAAAAAACGTTTGAATTTAGAGGTGAACACTTCTCCATTGTGTTCTAATTCTGCTGAAGATTTAAGTCACAAAATAGTGCCTCTTCTATGCCGTCTAGAGTAAAGACTTTGCATTCCACCTCGGAGCACAGATTTTCAGCCACCGCAACCTCCATCTGCCCAGAACCGCTGGAGGCATTTTAGTCAAAGCTCTGAGTAGTCCAGCATAACACAGGAGCTTCCAGGACACAGATATTTATGTCATCTACTACATGTAACCCAGCCTGGGTGAGGCAGGCTCTTTTCAACAATACTTAGTTGGGTGGCTGTATAGCAGAGAGGAATGTTCTGCTCTGTTTTTACAGGTGTAGCTGTACTGGGCAGGAGGAGGTGACATTTCACTCCTTCATCCCGCTGTCAGCTACAGCACAGTGTCTCACTGTGCCGCCTTGGCCTTGATAATTTGCACAGTCTCTGCTGTTGGAAGGTACTCTTGCTCCTTGCTATTTCCCTTGAGGTCTATGGTGCTGCCGCTAGTAAATGTACAGTTTGATGTTTTTTATGGTGTCCCACCTTTTTCCTACTTCCCACTCCTATTGGGACATTAGAAAAAACTTGTTTGCTGGGAGAGTAGTGCAGCACTGGAAGTACTTACCCACAGGGGCTGCGGGAGCTCTATCCTTGGAGGTTTTCAAATCTCAACTAGACAAAGCTGAGGCTACCTGGATCTAGTGCTGACACTAGTCCAACACCACTTGGGTTGGACCAAAGGCCTCCAGAGGTTCCTTCCAATGAGCATTTGTCTGATTCCGCCCCTCTCTGCAGCCCCAAGTTATAAAATCTTGTGGTAGTTCAAGGGACGGATTTAGTTCTCACTTTTCATGTTAGAGCTGTATGAATCCTGTGTAATATACATGTCATGTCTTGCGGTCAGATTTCCCCACAAAATCAGCAGCTCCTGATTTTGTGAAATTTTTGACATTGTGGCTGCTTCAGAAAAGAGAGGAAAGGAGGTAAAAAGAGACAGAAACACTGGTATACATTCCTTTCTGAAAAGGACTAACTAAAGAAGAGATGGATGGGCTGGAATCCCCCACTGTACCAGACAGAACATTTTGCAGGTTCAAGGCTTACCTGTTCTTATTCATAATTGCTGCTTTAGTGCAAATCTGGATAGTGTCTAAGTACAGTGTACCATGCACACTGCCAAGACGAGATGATGTATTGATATGGGTACATATTTTCATTTTCCTGGCAAGACCTGGTTAAACCTGCCACATCACTCATCCCACTGGGGGAGAGCATCCATCTTTAATTAGCCTGGAAATAGCATCAGTGACATGCCCCAAGGCAGTGCTGGGATCTCCGTCTCAAAATTTTGACACAAAATTTATGGGAAGATACTGAGGATAATTGCCTTTCTCTTTCACAGTTTCCAAAATGCCCTGTGGATAATGTTCAGTTATTTAGTTCTACATCTTACAAAAATACATCTGGAAAATGCGTTTTTTTTTTTTGAAAATAGAGAGCCTAATATTTTCATGAATTGCTCCAGGATACGGAACTTATGTATTCCTATTCTTCTTTTCATTTCACAAAAAATCACTCTCATGCACTATGCAGTAAATATATAACCCTCCGTCTGTGTTCCAGAGCAACTCTAAGCTTTTCTGACATTGTCTAGCTAATTAGAAGGTTATTCATCAAATTATGCAGCTTTATTGACCCTAATGTGCATTCTTTGCAGTATTATTGGACCTATTTAAAGCTTACTGGTCTAGACAAGCAAATAGTTGCATTCAGATAGGGAAAAACATATAATCTTTGTCCCCTTGCCACCCTTTTTGTGGCTTAATGCATCCTCAGGATGCAGCTGTTAGGGGAGTTGAAGAGGCAAACATTTTGACAGCCTCATGTTACACTACTAATTCTAACAGAGGTTTGAATTAGTTCCCCACAAAAGGCAGATCTTTCAACAAAAATTTGACTAAGTAGCTGAAAAGCCAAACATTCTTCCGTTGTTACAAAAACCAGCTAGCAATCAGAGTTTAAGAGAAAGTGCGTGACAGGCATTTAGGAAAACTATACTTTTATTCCCCGAATGATGGAGAGATTTTCAATAACCCATCTCACTGGGAGAGCTTCTGAAGAGGCAGTAGGAAACGCAGTCGGGGCTCAGCTTTCCTGGAGAGCACTAGGGCCAGGCATTTCTCCGTGCAGGAGCGAGCTCGGGAGCCGCAGTGCGCGGCCGGGGCCGCGCTCCCTGCGTAGCCGCTGGAGCACGGCGGTGCCTTCGGAGAGCACCATGGGCTGGGATGGATTTCTATGAGGAAATCAAGGAGTGCATTTCTTCCTGCTGCTCTGCACCAAAGGGAAAGGTGCTGTGTTTGTTCTGGCGCCTGTAAGGTCCTGTCTTTAGGTAGGCTCCAGTCGGCTTGCCAGCATTTAACTCCTCGCTGCCTCGGTTAGATTCCTTTTAAGAAGCTCTCTCTCTGGTATCTCTTCCTGAAGTTGAGCCAGCTACAGCGGATTTTTGTCTTTCATTCCTCCTGTGAGGATGTTGTGCTTTCATACATACATCAGAGTTGCTGTTACAGAGCAGCTTTTGATTACGACTTTTTGAACCATGTCCCTGTGCTACTCAGATTCAAGGCAAGAGCCGCTTTCTTCTCAGGAACTCACTATCCAGTTTCTCCATGAAACATCACTAATTGCATCTAAAAATCATTATTGCAGGGTTATTTTCCCGTTTGCATGGGAGCAATTGAAGCTCCTTCCAACTTGTCCTCATGAAGTCTCAGCTTTTCTCCAGTATTATCATTTGTCACCATAGTTGATTGTGTGGAATCATTTCATACATATGAGAAGAATTTTGGACCAAGTGTATAGAGCATCCCATGATAATCAAAAAAAAAAAAAATCTCTTCACAAATGACACCATAAATATCTTCAAACAGAACCACTGCTACACATGAACATCCCAGAGTGAAATGTACTTCATCCAGGTACAAAATGTCATCATAAAAACAGTGGGGGTGAAATGAAATCTAAGTTAAATCTTTGCTTTATACCAGAATAAACTCTCACAGTCAATAAAGGAGACAATCAATAAAGGATATGAACTAATTTCTCACTGGGAGAAAATGTCTCACAAGACAATTCCTCCATTTCTGACCTCTCATGAAGTTCTGAAAATGACTGATATGGAAAAGCAAGCAGAACTTTACTAAAAGCATGAACTCAGAAGCAAATAGTTGCTAGATGCTGTATTTTAATTCCATGCCCCTAGCTATTCCCTCTTGCACCATACTTGATATCTTATCCATCTCTGTTTTCCCACTGAAGAGAACTACTGAATGACTTCTCCTTCCCTAACACCCTCTTCCACTTTCTGCATTCTCTCACATATCAAAATATTTTTTAATACATTTATTCACTATTTGTACATATCTTTGCATTTCTTTGCTTATGTTTATGAAGAAAGACTAAGGTTTAAATTTTTATCTCTATGAGTTAGTCTAAAGAAAATGGGTCCTTCTCCTGCTTTAATTCCAGAACTGGTCATCGTGATATGACCAGTGCTGGTCAATGCTGCCAAGATATATGCTGGTGATATCTTGCTCCCTCTGACTGTAAGCTGCATAATGCCTCAAGTAAACAAAAGGTAGTTTTAAGAAGAGATTTGTATGAAAGTGAAAAGAAAGGTTTTCAGATTTCAATGTGGAGCTTTGCTAAAACAGGACTGCCAGGAAGCAACCCATCCTGGAAGTGTTTCAAGTTTGGCGTTTCAGACTGCTTTGGCGATGGAAATGAGAAGAGATTGGCGTGGTGGGGGATGGATTAAGGTTAGGAAAGCAAAGCAAACAATTTACATTTGTGAGAAAGCAGAGGAGACAGCAGGGCAATATAGGCAAAGCAACAGTCGATGGAAAGATCTTTTCAGCATCAGTCTAGACCTCAAGGCATGATGTCATTTATCAGGGTCAGAGGCAAAAAAGCTGGAGCAACTGAGTCATGAACTGAGTCATGATGACTGAGGACTAAATCTGTAGCTGTGCCTACAGACTGCTAAGAAAGGCTGGGTCTTGAAGTTATAATGCCCAAAAGACGTGTAGGGTTTAAGCCCGCACCATTCCACTGTCTGAAGAGGGATACGGGTATTTAATGGTTTTTGTTGAAGTGAAAGCGGGTCTGCAGATGAATTAAGCTTTATTCCTTGTATGGCACCCCGCTGCTTACCCCACTGGGACACCCACAGGACGCAAGGAGACAGTCACTCCTTGTTGGTCCCCAGGAGACATCCACGAGACAGACCACGTGGCACCACAGCCCCATCCTGCCAGCAAAGAGGGGCTGAGGCATCAGCATCTGGAACTGTGCGGGCCACTTAAAAAGCCAAACATTTTACACAGCCGACACGAAAAATGTCACTTTTTCTTTAGATCATTGCCATGAAGAGACAAGGGTGCAGACACTCTTCCGAGGCTATCACATTCTCATGCAATGTGTTCAAAGCGAAGCACTTTGTATCATGATATTTTCTTGACTTTTAAAGTATTTCCATATAGTAAAAATCTGCCTGCATAATGACTGTGATTCTTGCCTCTGCTTTTATTACTTGATCTGTTAAAGTAGATACTAATATTAACTAGAAAACTAATTTGTACAGAGAATGTTAAGTAACTTAATGAAATTGTTCAATAAACCCATTTATTTAATGGAGATTTCCAGGAGACATATAATATCCACATTTTGTTTTAAGCCAAAGCTGATAACTATCTTTCTCTCTAGTAAATATGCACTCATAATTGAGAGCCTTAAATAGAAGAACAAACCCTGCGTAGCTTTATAATTTTCAAGCTGCACATTTGCCACCTAATATGCTTCACATGAACATGTATTCTTATTTACTGTGCACTGATGGTCTGAGCATTATTGAAGTAAAACCATCTATACTGTAAGGCAGTCAGCAGCGACTCTCTTGCTGTCCAACCAGTATTTGGGCCTGCGCTTTGGCTCTGGTTTATGTCCCAATGCCTGCACCTGAGTTAGACAGTTTGCTACCTAGATTGTACATAAAACATGGCTTTTATTTTAAAGGCAGATATATGAATCTCTCTCATTTTGGAACAAACACACAGAATTTTACATACTGCCCAAATAACCATTTGCATAGGTTATTATTAGGATTTGATGGCTTTATTTAGCTAAGATATGCAAAGGTCAAATTAACATTTTAAGTGACCTCTCTAATGCAGGTCTCACTCAATGGGCAGGAGAGGGCACTGACAAAAAAGTGGAAGCAACGTATGACAGGAGAAAATTCTATAGTGTATATGTTACCCCTGTGTGGTTAAAGCTAAGGCATGCAGCAGGTGATGCAGGGAGGCTATAAAAAGGCTCCTAATTCAGGCAGTTGAGCCCAGAATTGTTCTTGCCAGCCTCTGCATCACATTGGCTAATTTATTTATTTAACTAAACTTCTGTTGCATTGATACTTGTTTCCTTGTTTTCCTTGGGCCTTACTTGAAACCCTGGGAACTGACTTGCTGAGTGCTCACAGCTGAAACTGAGATCAACAGCAGCTGTGCTTTGAATAGGAAGCATGCTATAGAAAGCTGGGCGCTCTTGAAAAGTCAAGCCTTAGATCAAACACACCAAATGAGTGAGACTTTTATTTTTAATTTTCGTGAGCCTTTGTTTATTTTCCTTAAAGTGGGATTAATACCGTTCCCATTACAGGGATTTTGTGGACGTGAAGGAGCTTGGCTATGTGAAACTTTCAAGTACTCCAATGAGGAGTAACAGGAAAGTTCAGAAGGAAATTTAATCATTTTGCCTTTTGAATTCATCCAGTAAGAAAGACTTGAGAAAGAAACAGGATGCAGGAGCAGTGTGCCAGATGAACTTGACCTACCTTGTATAGGGAAGGAGATGGTAGATAAAATGATACAGCATATTTTTGGTCACCTGATTAGTGGAAATTACAGATGCCCAAAGGGTTGTGTGGGGCTAGGTACCACATAAGAGAAGGTTAAGCAGGCTGAGAATTGAGTACCTCTAAAAAAGAAAAGGAGAGGGTGGAAAAAAAGAGAAAAAATAAAGGAAATAAAAGCACTGTACCTAAGCTGGAGAAAGGGAAATCAAAGCAGCTGTGGGGATAGAAAACTGTGGAGGTTTTCTTCAAGCATGTGGGAAAAAAAGGAGAGTTTTCTACTATGCCTTGACTTGAATCAGATTTTGATAGATCTTCTAAGAGAAGGATGAGAGCATTGCTAGCTTGACATGGGTGAGTGAGTTGCTATAATTAACAAGGGAAAAGGGTTGACATCATTGAAAGAAACACTTTATGGTAGGCTGTGCCTCTGTGCTCAGGTGGAACAATATCCAGATTCCTTCAGAAAAAAAGAGCCTGCTCCTTTTCAAATGATTTCTCTAAGAACATGCCAAAATGTGTCCATTTTCACAGTTAGACCAGGAATGATGTTGCAAGTCACCATCAGACTTCCAGGTCACATCACAGCTTCTGCCTTCTGTTTCCCACTTTAGGAGCTCTAAGATACATTAGCCCATATTTAATGAGCGAGAGAGAGAAAAGATAATTATCCATGTAACTAGCATGGTCAAACTTTTTCGAAGGCCACAACTTCACCAAATGCAGGCATATTTGTGAACAGAAGATAATGATGAGAGCCCTATGATCTCATCCCTCAAGAGATGTGCATTAAATTAAATGTTTAGCAAATCACTTTTTTATAATGGTGAAATTAAAAAAAAAAAAGAAAAAAGCAATGAACTAAAAAAATAGATAAAAGTCTAACAGATGAGAACTACTATTGACTGTCACGGGTACATGTTGCTACATTCTCCAAAAGCATCTAGCTATGTCAGCAACCGTCTGGCATAAAATCCTAGAAGCATACATTCCAAATTATGTTTAGCCCACAAAATACTTGCTCACACTTGTAAGATGGTATCTGGAGAAGAATATATCAGTGTACTGCCAAATTCTGTAATATGACCAGCTCAGACTATTATTACATCTCAAAAGATGAATTAATTTAGAATAGACTAGTAGCAGGCAGGAAAGAATCCAAAGCACAAGGGAATATGCTTCTCACACTAGCACCACTGGCAGGGATGGGCATATGCCAACACAGTAGAAAAGTTAGTATTCAAATGGACAGCAAAAGTAGGATATAGACATGGAAAGATTTGCCAAATCCTATAGAGAAAACATAATGAGGTGTATTTTTAAAACATGCTAATATTTTAAAAGGTAATGTGCTGTTAATGCACTAATTTGAAGTACGGGAATTAAAATATAAAGGAAGATGTGCAGATAGATTCCTAAATTAGAGGGTGATATGTAGACCCATATACAAAGGTCAAAACAAGTAAGGACTGTCTTACCTTGCTTGCAGACAGAAGCCAAAGAAGCCTATTGTGTTTTACCAGTGATGTAAAGCAGTAAGATTTTTCCCAGTACAGTGGGAACATCAGTGCAGTGTGAAAGGGTAAAAATGAGTGGTTTCCAAAGACTGGCAGCAGGATCAAAGACAACAGGAAGAACGCAAAGGGTGAGAAGAAGAGTGAAACAATGTGTGTTGGGAGGTTACTTCAGCAAGCAGCTGTAGCAAGAAGAACACAGTCAAAGACCAAAGCCTACTGGAAAATAAAGGTAAAATCTTCCAAGAATCGTGACTGGGAACCTCATCAGAAATAAACTCTAGAGTGGAGAATCTCTCAGAATGGCACAAATACAGCCCAGTTTCTATAGCATAGTGGCAGATAGTCAACAATTTCAAAACCACTTCTCCACCTCCCATCTCCTCCTCCCTCCCCCCATCAAAACAAACAAACAAACAAACAAAAAACCCCAAATTCCAACCCTTGAAAACCTAATACTAGGAGAACATGAAAGCAAGGACACAAAGGGCTATGAAATACGTACTTGGATGATGCTGATCATACCGAGGTATATGGGGCACACATGGCAGAGGGGGATGAATACCCAAGAGCAGGGACAGCAAGTGCAATGTAAGTATGCACTGAAGCAAGTGCTGGGCTGTCTCCTGTCATCACAAGCACTGATCCCAGCATGTAACACTCGGCGTCATCGAGGCACGAAGCTTTCCTGGTGTAGCCCAGAGAAAGTATGTTAGGGCAGTGTGGAAACAGCTTACCTCTCCTTAAAGGAAGTGATGCAGACTCGACAGGATACCCTCGGCAGTCAATTTATTTTACTATATTAGGAAAAAATAAACCCAGCAAAAATTGGATCATTTTCTGCTGAACTAGTGAGTTAAATGGGCTGATGAAATTATCTGACAAGTTTCATTAGTACAAGAGGAGGGGTGGAACTGCACTGCTGGGAAGTTACGAAGGAAGGAAGGAGGGAGGAAACATTAATATCTGTCTTTTCTGGTGGCAAGTGAACAACTAGATCAGCTCAGCTGTATGTAAAAAAAATTTGTAGGAAACTCTAGAATCTACTCTGTGAACTAATGTTATAATGTAATTAAGATTGCTTTCACATTTACCATCCAAAAAAGAGGAGGCCGGTTCTGTCTGAGACATGGAGAATGGGCCAGACTAGAGACCACTAGAGACTATGAAGATGTGGCGCAGCATTAGCTAGGTCACAGTGAGGACTGTGGGAGGCTCAGTGACTCAGGAAAATCTTCAGAGAGTTTGTCCAGTAACACCTGGAAAGCCCTATCAACATATTTGAATTGTGGTTTTAAAAGATTTCAAAGACTGAGAGAGCTAGAGCACATGGAGGTCAAGTGCTATAGGTAATCTGTTAAGGGAGGATGCATGCGAAGGAAAGAGGTGCTGAGATGGGCTGTGGAATGGGCAGAGCCTGGAGGAGGAGGACGAGAATGGGGAGAAAAGGGGCTTTTGCTGTATGAGTGGGAGGGGAGGTGGCAATGATGCAGAGCCAGCCCAGGTCTACCAGCATTTATTAGGTCAGATGTGTGCGGTGAGAACGCAGCTGTACTCTCTTCAGGGGAAAGCCCAATTTTGAGGCTGTACAGCCTCTCTAATGCAACGCAGAGCTAATAACTGTGGTTCAGAGCCAGCTGTTCACTGCGAGCCCAGAAGGTGCATTGCATGCACCCCACTTGGGTCAGTTCCCCACTGTGCTCCACCAGCGCCACTGTGCCCCATGGGGAGAGCTGAGCTGCTGCTGGGACCTGGCCTCTACGTTAGCAGACCTGCGGGAGGTTTTTCTGCAGACTGCTCCTCAAGCCTGAACACTTCCCGGCTATTGGAGTGCATTAGGTGCACTCCTGGACTTCATCTGCTGGTTTAGTTTAATAAGAAAGGAATCTAGTCCAGGTCCTCAGAGACTGTGCAGTGATTTGAGCCCCAGTACAGTAACTGCAGATGATCGGGGGAATTGCTTTAAAAACACACTACTGATTTGAACGAGAAAGGTAATCTAAACACGTGCACGAGGATCAAGCAATCTGCCCCTAACCTGTGTTTTGAAAAGGCACATGGGTGACTTGGCACAGTGTTCCCCCCTCCCCCGGGCTCTGGGGGATGTCAGGAGGTTTGACCGTGCCACGAGGACAGCGCTGCCTGCAGGTGCCCTGGCCCTGGGGACGAAGTGCCGCTGCCGGCAGCTCCAGGCCCTTCAGGCCATGGGAACTGGGCTCCCGGCTGGCCCAGGGCAGCGACACTGCTCCTGGATCGCAGCTGTCAGCCTCGCTGCTCACCCCTGCTGGCATTTTGCCTCCCCGGGCCTATGGGGGAGAAGAAACTCTTTCTGTGCCATGCTCTTCCCCCAGGGCTTTGCCTGGCTGGGATACACATATTGCTGGCCAGCCAGCACTGCCCACAGACACGTGAAGCCACTTGTGGCTCAGCTCTGGTGTGCACTGCTTAGGCTGTCCTGGGGGTCGTGCTTAACTTTGAACCTCGTTATGACTTCGGTCTTTCTTCTCAACACCCCACAACTTTACCGTTTTGGGTGTATTTCATGAGTTTCACTCTCTCAGAGCATAGAAGATACCAAATCAGTTTGGCCTGGCTGTCTGGGAGCCACTGCCCAGTAGCAAATTCACTTCTACTCCATATGCAAACCTCTCCACACCTCAGGAAAGCTGCCAGATCCACACGTGGCTCTTCTGCCCAGCACTACCCTGACGACCAAGTGGTAAAACCTGTGCTGTGAGGAAGGGTGCCAGGTGTCTGTGCAGGGTGAAGGCTGAGGGCAGGGTGCCAGCCCACCAGGTGGGAGCCATCAGCCCTGATGCAGGCCCGGCTATTTCAGTGCTGCTCCCAGGTGCTCTGGTTGGCTGCTTGGTGGTGGAGAGGATCTCTATGTGGCATCAGGTCAGTGTGAGGGGCTTTTTTGATGGTGTGGTGAAGGCTGGTGGCTCTTGCTAGTGTTGTGCTCTCCTTTCTGGTGGGAGACGCTGTCCATGTTCTGTGTGTCTAAGTCTCACTGCAGGCTGTGTTACAGTATTTTGAGGCAGAAATTAGTCTTTACTTCTTGTATTGTTGGTCCTGATGCAGATTAATATGAAGTTTTTTGGCCCCTACTTAACACTATTTTTATTCTGCTAATTACAATTTTAAATGCCCAATGTTATGTGGTATTTTGAAGGTGCTCTGTGAGTGTGGATGATTGCCTAGGAAATTTGAAAAATGCTTCTTGTGAGCCTGCTTCTCTTTCTCTGGACTCTTTGTCATCTAACTAATCTCACTTCTGCTCTGATTTAGTCACCTCCTACAGCAACCACAGGAATTAAGGAAACTTCCCATTTCAAGTTCAGTTATGTTATTGCAAAGCAGCCAGGTTGCTATAGCTCATGTGTCTGTCCTCCTTTCCCCTTCCTACAGGGTAATGAGACAGGGCATTTGCTCTCCTAAAAACAGAGGTGGGTATCTGCAAGCTCCCTGCCAGCCTGGCTCGTGGTACTGTTGCCTGTGCTTTTCAGTGGTGTGGCTATACTTGCTGCACCACAGAGCTAACCTGCATCACTATATATGTGTGTGTGTGTGTGTATATATATATTTGCTTATGGTTGGTTCTGTCTTTAGGGTGTTTGTTTGAAAGTGATCTTGTTAGTGCAACAGGTCAGTGTGAGATGAAGGCCCATTTGCAAGCATGGGTTGAGGAGGTGATTTGCATTGCTTAATGGATACCTGCTGATCTTCCTTGCCTAGTGGTAGGAGGGAAAACTGCAAGTCCTAAAACATTTCAAAGATCCCATTTTTGCTAGAGAATATGTCCTGAGAGCAATGCTATCTGCAGAAGGTGCATATTTTCTAAAATGTTAAATCCAGATTGCATTTTAGTCTGGATGGCAAATATTGCGGTGTTCATTGTTTGCAAAGCAGAGTGAGTGGCTTGCTAAGCATGAGGTCACTGCCATGCCCTGTGTGCTCTTAATGAAGGCATGGTGTACAGCTTGCAGAAGATGGTAATTGTGTGTCCTGGAAACAGTATATGCAGCATTCTAATCCAATTTGCAACCCCTTAGTTTGTCAGTGAATGACCCTGATTGCCATTTGATACCTATTTAGTAGCCAAGTGGCTGCAATGTGCTGGCAACAACAGAGGATTTTCTTATTTATTTGTTTTAAACAATAGATTGCATCCTCCATGCCTGAAACACACAACAAAAACACTGAAAAGGTTTGCTGTCTTCCAGCATCTGGGTTATTTCAGCAGAAGGGTCAATGACTGTAATGTGAAATTAGCTTTAGTGCTGGTAAAAGTGCCTCCTGCTTGATCTAGTTAATAGAGGTGGTAATATGCCAAGTGAGGCTTGTAATGTGCTCACGGGTCTGTTCTGTGTTTTGCTCTCTAAAGTTGTCTTTCTCTAGAGCTATCAAATTGGCGTATACCATTAACTTCTTAAAAGTATAATGAGGGTTTTACTACCACTGCTAATGATTTCTGCTGTTTTCTTGAGTCTGAGCACCTTGCAGCAACCTATAGGCAGCAGAAGTTACATGATTACGGGGTTTATAAAGACCTGCTGTGTTTTTTCCCCACAGCTGTCTTTCCAGTAGGTTTCTATGTTAGTAGCCAGAGCTGCTGTTGAACTGCACTGTTTTTTTCTTGAATATGACCTGGAATCAATTGACTGACAGACTAGGTAGGCTTTTAAATGGAGAAAATGGAAAATTAAAGCAGCCTTTCTGTAAATAGATGCTCTTAAAACCAGTCTTCCGTTTAAGAATAAGAATTTTATTTTCTGACTGCTACCTCAATATTCTAAAAAATGAATCCCTGCTTTAGTTAGTATGGGGAGCCATGCTATGTTTTAGCCTCTTCTTAGGTACAGCAAGTGACTTTAGACTAACTCTTTACAGCAGTTTAAAGTTAATGGTGGAATAACAGCAGCTGGTAGAAACATGCCTGAGCTAGCTTTAAACTAGCCAATTCAAGAGCAAATAGCAGTGTAAATTCAGCAGCATGAAGTCTGAGTGCTTATTCAGCTTTTCCCAGTCTCTTGTGCATGCTATGGTTGTGCTATTAGCCTGTTGTTCCTAAAAGGCAATACATAATGAATGCTTGAAACAAGAGGGCAGGAGCATCACACATTGATTGGGGGAATGTGGAGGAAGGGAAATAGGGTGTTTTAGAACCCATGGGCCAAGTACAGTATTTAAGCCAATCACTGATGGTAATCAGCTTAGGGTTTTTTGTGCTCATTTACAAATGGGGTCATCTCTGTGAAACAAGGCTAGTAGAAATTTGATGAAGGCTAAGATTATTACAGTTTTTCACTAGGGATTTCTTTGGCAATCATGTTATAGCAGAGCAAAATAGTTGACTTTGTAAGAGTGGGAAGGATAAAGGAAAGCTAAACCATGAGACTTTTCCAGGATGCTTGAAGTACAGATAGAAGAGAATGCATTACAAATAATTTTAAACCTGGGAGTACTTTAAAATGAATGACAAAGATGAGCTTACTGGCAGTGTCCTGAATGGAATGGGGCAGATTTCGGCTTAGGTGGCCAGAGAGGAATATCTTGCAATATTCAAAATTTGAAGTGGTATGGTCTCAGCCTTGAGTGAGACAGCTATCAGTGGAGAAGAAATATCAGGTTCTGGAAAAGCAGCAAGCTGTGTGAAATTATATTAATCAACAGATATGACTATAACAAAAGCAGGACCTCAGCTCCTGTCCATTATGGTAGCAGGATAGAAAGGTCAGAGGAAGGATTTGCAACTTAATTTGGTAAAGCTTAAAAATTATTGAAAAAAGTTGTTGGTCTTTGTTTTGCAGTGAGGTTGTATTTAGTAACATAAGGAGGATGGAGAAAAATCTCAAGCTAGTTTTGTTTAACTTTTTTCATGTAAATGTTATTGCAATAGGCTTAAGACCTTCCAGGACATCTTTATTGTGTTAATAATACACTATTTGAGCTGTTGAAGGCATGAGACCAAAGAAAAACAGAGCACACTGTAGGCTATTACTAATATCACCATGTTATATTCTCTGGAGCATTTTAATATGGTAGTACTGGGTCCAGAGTTATCCTAAACCACCTGGAGTTTATTTGTTTCTCCATCTGAGGGCCATCAGCTCATTAGTGGCTTATAGAAGTATTTCATTACTCACATCCCTGCCATACTTTTTCAGTGTGTTGGGAATGGGAAGGCTGTCTTGCTTTCTGACACAATACCTTGAGTCATGACTAAGAGGACTTTTTAGCATGTGGATGCTGGAAGAAGGTGGAAGACTGGAAGTCTTTTATATATTTGTTTATATACACAGAACTATCCTTATTAAAGTATATGTGTGCATGTTTTTGTATATATTTTTAAATAGATTGAGTTTAGGGTGCCTGCACTAGATGTGCTTATGTTAGAGGGAAGGAAGAAATAAATGCACTGTTATTAACCTTTGAAAAGCTGAAGCAAGGCAGATCAACTTGGAGGAAACTGCAGTCTTTTAATCTGGCCTTTATAGAGACCCACACACAGAGGGGAAATGGGTGAGTGCACTTCCACTTCAGTATATGGGAATGAGTATCAATATATTCATGGGTAGCATTTTTAGGAGGAATGAAGGTTTCCAAACCCAAGGGAAACTGGTGTACAGATCTGGCCTGCGCACCAGAGTTGTGTGGCTATTTGTGCAACCTTCCTATCAGATCCTATCAGAAGGTGTGCAGCTTTGCATGAGGACAGTAATTCTTGTTCCTAATCCCTTTTAATCCAGCAACAGATGCTCAGGTGACCTTGATGACAGAGCAGAAAATGCCACCCCCCTTTTTCTTCCCTTGCCAGCAGAGCAGCTAGGGTTTTGCTGAGTGTAGCCAGGACTCTGTTTCTGATCAATTCATTGCTGCACAGTGTTCAATTTGCAGAGTCACTGAGACTTAACTATATCTGTTTCCTCGTAGAAGAACAGAATTTTTAAATGTGTGCAACCTACCTTCTCCTTCTGACATCTGGATGGATACTTGATTAGCAACTGTATAGTCTAAGGCGTTCATACAAAATCTAAAAAATATTCTTGATTTCGAGTGCAAATACTTCCTGAACAAAGATTGCCACATTCTCTATTTTTTGTTATACATTCCAGTCTGTTGTGTGTTGACAATCAATAGTTAGATTTAGTGTGTGTGTGTTTTTTTTGTATTTTACTTTAAAGCCAGCTTCTGGACTATTAGAGAGGTATTTGAGAATGTGCATTTTCCACTTTGCAAAATCCTCCAGTGCGCTTTCTCTCTCTTTCTCTTGGCTGTTTGGGTAGGGCAGCTGGTAGCTGGTCAAACAAATCTCTTGCATTCGAGGGGGGAATGCAGACTGCAACATCTGCATTCCTTCAGAGAAGGATTGCAATGGCTTTTTTGTTCACTGTGGCTGTGGGTTTGCTTTTACTGCTTTTTCCTAAAGCCTAGCTAAGTGGAAAGTTAATTGTGAAACAGTTTGGTCCCAGTTTATTACTGGCCTTACTGAGGGCCTTTTTTAACAACAAAAAAAAAACCTCAAAACTACATTTTAAATGTAAAGTAGTGTTTAGTTGGGTTGGTCAAGGCTTGCATATGCAGAACTTGCGATCTGGGGTCCATGTACAGATATGCACATAAACTGAAAGCAGGAAAAAGAGTGGCTATGGAGAGGCAGCTAGATAACAGTTAATAAAGCTTCTTTTCCTCAAAGCAATTAGAGGGATTTGAGTGGAGGGGGTAAAGGGAAGACTATGGCTTGTACTGGAGAGGAAGGACAAATTAAGAATTTATATTTTCAGCAATTTGTGCTCATATTGCCTCTGGATTATGATTAAAAGCAGGATCAACTGATGCTCTTCTGGTAGAAAGAGATATAGCTGAAAGACTAGGGAAGGGAACTTGCTCTTCAACAGAAAGGCAAAACCAACAAAACCCAGCTGGAGTGGGTGGGCCCAGCTCCCCTCTAGACCTCCAGCCTTACAAGAAAAGGAATAAAGTAAGAGGGGGATTTTGGGACTTGAGCCCCACCTGTTGCACCCATGTGGCAGAAATTCTTGCTGTGAGCCTAGGGGCGTGCTGTCTTTTGCCCAAAGGCCCTGTAGTGCCCTGCATCACCTGGACATGTGAGCCATCCTGTGCTCGGGGCAGCTGGCTCATGGTGGCCCGCTGTGTGCTGGCTCCTGCTGACAGGTCTGGGGGAAAGGATGGGCTAATGTTTGCAGAATGCTAATGCTCAAGTCAGGAAAATCTCTTATTTCGTCTCTACTTAACTGTTATTGTTTGCATATGTGAATATAAATGATACAGTGAGTACAGTCTATAATTAAAGTTAAATTGGAAATTTGTGGTGAAAAATAATCTGATATTTTCCTGCTCTTATCCAATATGTCCCCTTGCCCCTCTGTCTCCTTTATTGCTGCACCAGCCATGGTTATGTTCACACCTGTATGAAGAGCATGTTGGGGCATATGGAGCTGTGTGTGGCTCAGGGAGCAGAGCTGCAAACCTGGAGCACTAGCCCAAAGTGAGAAGTGGAGGAACCTGCCCTGGTGCTGGCCCAGGGCCTGGGCTCCCCATCCTGCCCTGGTGCTGGTCAGGGCCCATGTCCCCCATGTGGGCTTCCCAGCCTGCAGCTGCCAAGGTGGCTGCTTTGAGTTGGAGCTATTGGCAGCTCACTCATGGACCTGGCCCTAAAACTTGTTGTCTTCACTTTCTTTAAAATCTCAATTTCTTCTCACACAGGGAGCAATTTCCTAGTGAAAGTAGGGAAAGCTATACCAAATATCATGTAGAAAAAGAGAAATAGAGATCCTTAATTGCAGCTTTCAGAAAGGTTGTTATTTGCACAGTATGGCATTCATGGCACTATAAACTAAGTTGTAATGGCATTTCTGAACTTTTGTGCCAGTCCAACCTCAATCATATGTTAAACCTTTTATGTTCTGCTCTATTGTTGATTATCTCAGAGACCTACAAGTAAGTTTAAAATACTCTAAAATCTAGAAATAAACCAAATGTGTTTTTTTTGCAAGTAAAACTTCATTAAGGGTCACCAGGCTTGATTTGATGTTCAATAAGTCAGAGGTTTATTTCCTTTCATGGAGTGACATAGAATTAGGATTAGAAATGTATCAAAACTGAGAGCATTGTAAGGCCAAGAGGTTCTTCACAATGAATCCTTCCTGATATGGCTATGGCATCTCCATGTCTTATGGAGAAGCTTCGTTTTTAATAACTTAATCAAAAGGTACAGTGCAGCTTTTCCCCTTTTTCTTCTAGAGACTTGGGGAGGAATAGGATGTAATTATTTCTCATGATTCCCTCTGAAATCCAAGTTGAAAATTTTTCTTTGAACTAAAGTTTAATGGTATGTAGGGTTTCTGAGAGTGACACCAATATTTATTGGATGTCTCCAGGGCTTCAAGGATTCCTGGTTCAAACTAGGCTTTTGTTATCCCATGGATCTGAGTATATCAAGTGTATAAGGTCTAGTCTTTTGCGTATTTTTTTTGAAGCCATGTAAAAAGGGATTTTCATGGCTGGGCAAAGTGGTTTTGCCTGAACCTTTTCTCATCCAAATAGAACTGGCCAATAGCCAGAAAAGTGCTGCTTTTCCTTAGGTTGTGAATTTTAATTCCCAGACAGCCCCTTTTAAGAACTTGCTCCCACTGCCTCCTCCCCTTGCTGCTGCTAGCACGGGGTGGCAAGGGGCTCCTGAGCCTGGAGGTAACGACTCCAGGATGTCCCTCGGTCCCAGCTCTCAGGTGGGAGATGCGGAGCCGCTCTCCCTATGCTGGCCTTGCTGCTGTGCTGGCGACGTGGTGGCACCTGCCCTGCCCACAGCCTTCCCAGGCTGAGCAGAAATAGGAAATTAAAAAAAAATCAACACAGGCCAAATGTGTTTTCAAAAAATATTCATCCTGCCCCACCCTGATCTTACTTTTCAAGACCTAGTGGTGTTATAGCCCTGGTGTTGAAGCTGTGCCACCGACTGCCTCTCCTAAGTGAGGTTCTTTTATAGGCTGAGTGAATTTCACTTACAATATTGTGCGTCATAATTGACTTCAGAGTAAATATTAAGTTTTATGTTTTAAAAAAATCATTTGATTCTCAGAATAGGCATGAGGAATAGGTAGGAGTAATTTGTCAAATATTCCTTAATAGAGGAGAAGTGTTTGAATGCCGAAAACCCTGGTGTTGTTACAGTAGCTGCCTGCGTGCATTTCTGCCTGCTCCTTTAAAGGGCTCCAGCATTGTCTCGGGCTCGCCTGGAAATGCAGTAAGGATTCGGATCACATCTCGGTTGCCATGGCAACAGCAGCCTTTCCCATAATGAGCTGCATCATCTGAACTGATGTCACAGCATCATGCAGCAGGTCACACAAGGCACCTCCTAGGATTGCATCCTACAGATGTGCCGTAAACATCAAAAGAGAATGGTTTGAGCAGGACATGGTAAGTGCTCGATGCTCTGCTGCTTTTAATTGCACCGTTATTTCCCTAATTTATGTAACATTTTCCTAATATGAGAATGTGTGGGGTTTGCCTTGTGAAAATCGTTTGGAAGAAAGATGCTGCATGCCTAAATATTATTTTTCAGGCAGACAGGCTGAGACAAAGGCCTACAGAGAACACCCTGAGTCTGAATATTCAGAGTTGTCTCTGTATTTTTGAATAATATCCTGAGGATTTGAAGAGAATATATTTAAATTTCACATATCAGTTGAAGGTGCTGGAGTCAGATTTGCTTAAAAATGGTAAAATAGTCCTTTTCAGGTTCAATGCTGTAAAGCTATCTTGT
This sequence comes from Nothoprocta pentlandii, assembly GCA_013398315.1. NCBI lineage: Eukaryota > Metazoa > Chordata > Aves > Tinamiformes > Tinamidae > Nothoprocta > Nothoprocta pentlandii. The sequence continues at coordinate 1,277,896 of VZSG01000005.1, forward strand.
TCCTTTTCCTCTTTCTTCTTATTTAAGTGCTGCTAGTGTGTGCAGCTCTTCTTTAAACCTATTAAATCTCAATAGCATGAATATAAGTTGTTTTCTTCCAATGAGCTTCCAGAATGTTGTAGTACACAAAATACTTTACAAACCAATGCTGAATAAGCAACTAGCACAGTATTGATTTAAAATATGGCTTAATACTATTTTATTTCTTTTTTAAAGAACAAAGCAAAATAGATATAACTGTCAAATGAAAAAAAAAATCCAATTACCAGGTAGTTTTAAAAGCCTAGTGCCTTTTATCTGTTCTACTGTGTCATTCTCTCCATATGTTTATTAATAATAGTCTGTAGTGTAAGTTTAATGGATTTCAGATATATCTTTTACTGGTAAGAAAACACTTTTTTTCCTTCCCTGCTGCAACTGCAGTAAAAGGTGTAGTCCAAGATTCAGGCATTATGAGGATTCTTTCTTTTTATAATACCTGAATACAATAAGAATATGAATAATCATTTGTATTCTTTCCCTCCCTTGTGGCAAGGTATATAATGTGTGTGTCTTCTATCTACCGAGTTGGTGAAAACATCAGATCTACAACGTTAAGCCACTCTTGAGTGTGCAAAATGTTTATTTTGTATTAAGGTCTTGCTTCTAGAGGCCGTGCTGATTTTGCTTAAGTTCCAGTTAATCCTGCTGAATGATACAGAACAATGCTACTGGTTTGGCGTTGCGTGTTTAAAAGAGCCCATGTTTCAGTTTGCTGTTCAGAGGAAAGAAAAGAGCAGACACATGTCATTTTAATTGATCAAGATGTCCACTAGGAATTAGGGAGTGGTCTCGGGCTCTGCATGGTTAGACTGGGAAAGTGCAGCTGGAAGAAACAGCAACCACTAACCTTGTGACGTCTCTCTTTATTGCAGCTTTTAGTCCCTTACACTTGATAAAAGTAGTAAATATATACATATATATATATAGAGAGAGAGAGAGATGATTGCCCTTCATAGAGAGGGTGCAATGGTCTCATCTGCCACAAGCTGGAAGGGAGCTGCTATATTATTAATTAGGCTGTACTGCTTATTAGGCTGCATGCCGCTCTCATTGCGGCCTGGGCATGCTTTTCTTACTGCAAAACATAAAGCAAATGTCAGGAAGTGAACATGAGAACAATGAGTTGCTCTGCTTATGTTCTCCATGATGCATTTTACAGTGGAGAGGCGTCGATTTCCAGCACTTCCTGTGCTGCTCCCAGGCCCGCGCGGAAGGTATGAGTTAGCGGAAGGGAAGGAGGGAGGGAGAGAGGGATGGATGGATGGACAGCTGATGTCTGCCCGGGGCCACAACTGCCAGGCAAAGGGAAGGGGCAGGAAAAAGCTTTTAATCTACAGTTTTAGGGACCATTGGAGAACGGTTAATATGAGGCAAGTGTAAGATGCACTTAGATGAGAAATTATACTGTTATCAGCAAGGAATTCTGTTAGACTTTGCATATGCTCTGATAACGCTAGAATTGCTCAGGCCAGACTTCGGAGTGAAGAGACATAGATTTGGGAAAAACAGGAACTTTTGTCAGTACTTGCAGATGGATGATTTGCTCTGAGGCCTCTGGTACAGAAGATCTTTTGACTCTTCCAATAATAAATTCTTGTTTCATTTTTAAAGCTTCTGTTTCCGTCCCCCCCACCTCTTTCACAGCATTGTTTGCCATGGGCAACACCCATGAATGACAGAGCTGTGATGACACTGTTGTTTTCTTGGGGACCATCCCGGCTAATCCTGATCTCGGCTGAATGCCTTAATTACAGGACACTTTCTGTTCAGGTCTGTGGGACCAAGGGTTTTTGCTGAGGTGTGTGTGGCAGAACATGGAAAAGGATGGAGTGATGAAGAAGGTCTTACTGTGGTAATTAAGCCTGATTGCCTTAAAGCACAACTGAAATGAGAAACTACAGATGTGATGCCTTTTAGTTGTAGTTGAGGCAGCTGTAAATAAAACAATTGTCTGAAGGAGCTTTCCTAGCTTTGAATGCTATGTGGTTCTTCCAGTTTCTTCCCGTTCTTCTTGCTTGCCTGCTTGTTTTATTTATCCTTCCAGAAGGAAATGCATTTTTGGAAATTCATGTTTTCCTCCCCACACTGGCTATTTTGGAACATAGTTCTGAAGCTGATAAATTCTGCTTGCATCTGTATATGAAGAGAGGCTAGAGGTCTTCTATCTGTGCTGTTTCATGCCAAGGTGTAGCTAGAGTGTTTGATTCTTTCCAAAACAGCTGTGGGAGAATGAAGAAATGATTTAAAAAAAATTGACTCCTGCAGTGGAAGTTGGTATAATTTTAACACTTTTTGGGGTATGTGGGTGGTGTGTTTTTGGATGGTGTGTGTGGTATATATGTATGGTGGCTTTTTTAATATATGATAAGGCAGCCTACTGAAGTGGTTTCAGAGCAGGTCCTCTGTGGAAGGGAGGAAGCCTTCTGATGTAGAGATGACTTGAGGGGAACAGCGTGTCCTAGAGCTTCTCTAGGACTTGTATGGGTGCAGAGCAGCATGTCTATGCTTTTGGCCATTGGCTGAGTTGGAAAGGCTCTGTCACCAGGAACTGCTTCCTGGAAAGTGAAGCCAAAGCCCTTTCTATCCTGGGTGTTTCAGCACTGCTTAGAATCAGTAGCTTTTTGAAATGCCAGCAAAACTCTCTCCAGAATAAAGCAGGAGAAGGAAACTATGCTGTGTCTTAGCTGTGACTTCCATAGGAGGATGCAAGTAAGCTGTCATGTAAGAAAAGTTGACAAAATGTGGAGTTTAACAGGTGCTATATGCTGCTGGGTTCAGGAAAAGGTACAGCTGGTCAGGATATTTGAAATGTCAGATTAGTGCTTTAAAAAAGGGGTTTATATGTATTAAAAGCTACTCCTTAGATGCTACATTTCTAATTTTTATTGCAAATGTGGCCCATTATAGAATGAAATCTGTATGCTAATGAGACATTGTATAGGTATTACTGGGATAAAATTAATAATACATGTATGTAAAGCTGACTTTAAAGGATCATCTTGCTACTAGATTATATCTGAATACTAAAATACATACAGAGAGGAGGGGGAAAGTGCTTTTTATTTTGCTCTTTCATGAAGATTGCATTAAATAACAGACCTTAAAATGCTTTCCACCCTCTAGGACACCAGATAAAAAAAAAAAAAACAGACACCCAACAAAGATTATAGATTCAAGGGGAAAAAGAAAAACTTGAATAAGTCACTGTTACCATGAGTAATGTGGGCAGAGCCAGGTATTTCCTGCAATGAAGAGAAAGACCAAAAGGCAGAAAGCTGAACTGGGATGGAGAAGCTGAAAACTGTCGCTTGGGCTGCTGCTCTGTGCAGTGAGAGAGATCAGGACTTGGGATGGGTGGCTGGAAGCGGTGGTAGATGCACAGTTTTATCTGACATCCTTGTCTTGACCTGGAATTATCTTTCTTTTTAAGTTATCCTGTGCTTAGTTACTCGCAACTTTAGCATGTTGAGATGAGACCTCAGCTGTGTTTCTAATCCTGACAAGCTTTTGCCATGGGCATTTACTATTTTGTCAAAGCTTAAAGGCTCCCTGTCATGTGCTTGTTGAATGGGCACATATGCTGCTTATTCAAGCTAAGCCTATGGACCTTCATCTACTTTCTCATATCTAGTTTTGTATTTAGTATTTTCAGTTGCTCTTAAAATCATCGAAAACCCCATCAAATCTAGCCAGCCAGACCTATAAGTGTGTAATAAATCCATTTAATCAATGGTGTGGTTTCTTGTTACATCCCTGTCTCGTGGCCTAAGCAGAGGTTTCAAATATCCAGACCCTTCAGTACTCCCAGCAAGGCTGGCCCAGCTTTCCATCCCTCCAAGGTCAAAAAATGTGGCTCTGTGCAGTTTCCAGCATGTGACACTTGAGGTCGAGATGATTAAAGTCAGGAATTCTCTGCTGTGTCAACTCTGAACTTGCACAGTGTGGGTCAGGTAACAGCCTTGCCTTGGCAGCCTCGGTCAAAACAGTTCCCCAGCTGCCTCCTGTAGAGAATTTGTCCCTTTGGCCATTGAGGAGTGACCATGTTGGTGAAACTAAGGGACCTGTGAACACCAATTAAGTGCCCTCCAGTCTGTGGGACAGTCATTGGCTACTCTGGACAGCATTGGCCTCAAAGTAAGATGGATCCTGGGAACTGTGATGCCACTTTGTTATTCTTTCTGGCTAAAGGGTTTCTAGAGCTGTTGTGAGCAAGCAGGGCAAGCTGTTGGCTCCCCAGGTATTGCCCTGTTAAACAGGGAGAAGCAGCAGAAGGTGCCATGGAGGAGGGAAAGCCAGGGCCCTCCCAGAGGCAGCCAGCCTTGTGTGAAGCAGACAGCAAAGGCCCCATCCTGCATCCTGAACCTGCATCAAGTCAAGCTGCTACTTTCTTGTAGGCACTGTGTTAAATGTAGAGCCAAAATAGCTAGCACTTAGCAGTGTTATCTTCAGCAGAGCTCTCTCCCCTGATGCGGTGGCTTCTGTGAGGAAGTAGCTCTAACAGATTTCCTAGCTGCCATGATAGCATCTTGTGGGAGCTGACACAGTTAAAAATGTCTTTATTAGCATTAGGAAAGTTATTTCATTGAAATAATGAGTTCTGTAACTGAAATAACTAATTTTACTGTAAATCAATTACTTTTATGTGCTGCTTTATTTTAGGCGCTGCCCTGTACTAGTTGTCTTGTCAGTTGGCCATTGTCACAGCTTCAGGGTTAGGATGCAGACATGAAGTTGCTTTGGGAGCTGTCAGTGAGCAATATTGATTGCAAAGCAGCTTAGTATGCAAGTAAAATAAATGCCTATATCTGAATATAAAGCAAGTTATGTTCATACTTCCCTCTTCTGTGATTCTTTGGTATTTCTTTTTTGCTGAGTCATTTCCACAGTGCTTTTCCTCTAGACTGAGAGCTTTTAGCCAAGTCTGTCCTTAATCTTAAAGCGCATCCCACCTAACCTCTGTGACTGCATCTTGCACTCTAATTCAGACTTGCATTTATTGTTCCTAGATTCTTCTCTGTCCTGTCGCATACTGACTGCCTCTCTTTCATTCACTTCCAGCTTTCTGTACCAGAATATTATTCCCAAAACTGCTGTCTTCTGCCAAACCATCATTCCTATTTAAATCCCTTGGAGGGGGCAGCAGGGGGGAATAAAAATTGCATTTCTTTTGGGTAGCTGTTATAAAGTAGCTTTTGAAAGAAGTTATATATAGAAAGCTTGTGGGATTTTGGGGTAGTTAAAAAAAAAAGTACAAATTGGATTTCTTTACTGAATTTTGATTGGACCTTATAGTGTTAGGGGCTGTCAAATAACAAATGATGTTTTTCCTAAGGAGACTGCATCAATTTCCAGTTTAAACTCACAAGGTGGAAAACTTGTTTTAGCAATTTCTAGATGAGGAGTTTATATGCTAAGAGATGAGTAACTTTGCCAAGTTTTCTGGAAAACATTTGACAGGGATGGGAGGGGAGAAGCTATTTTCTTTATTTCTGATAGAGAACTGAAATTTCTTTCAAATGTTCTAGTTATTTATTTTTCTTTAAGTCCATTTGTTGGAGGCTAAAACATGATACTTGAGTCATAGATGGGACTTCTTTTGGTTTTGTCTTGGGCAGAAGAGGTAACTGGAAATACTCAAAAGTTCTAAGGGTTTTAAAGGCAAAAAAAAAAGTGCTGTCACATTCTGGTGTCCATCTTCATGATGAGACTGGGGACATTCTCTGATCCTAAGGAGGACCTGCTTGCCAGCCTCTCTGAGTAAATCTTGATTACTGCTTAATATCAAAGAAATCATTTCTCCTTGGGTAGGGAGATTAGCCTTGATGATCTCTAGAGCTCTCTTTCAACCTCGACCGTTCTGTGATTGTGGGATATAAAACATTCCATTTGGAAGCTGAAGCTTTAGCCGCTTTGCAACACAGAAGCAAGTTCTGTGCAAGTTTTAGTTTTTAAAAAAGTTGGTTTGTTCTACAAGTTTTTTAAATGTTTTGCAAAATTTATTTCATAAGTTTTAAAAAACTTAGGTAAGTGCTTGTCCTTTATTTGACAGATTCTTCTGACGGAATATTTGCTGCCAAGGAAGTTCATAGTAATTGGCAAAATACCTTTTAAAAACAGTTTAAAAACACCAGAATACCTGTGTAGTGGAATATGAAACTAGGTAGGAAGCTAGAAAGAAAAGACAAATGTCTGGTTTGTATTATAAAATATACCCTGGGGTGCTTCAGCTGAGCCCACTAAAAGCTAATGTTGGACAGGTGATTTGTATTTGTACTCATGTCCTTTCCATCAACACAATCAGATCCTTGCCAGGTGTTTGGTTTGGGGGTGATAGAATTGGTCTAAGTGAGACTTCTGTCTAAAAAAGATAGTTCTGTAAAGAAAAGGCTTATGCTTTTGTGGTGAGTAAAAACTAGCAAGAAAGGTGCCCGTTATAGTGAAGTTAAGAGCTGTGCAAAAATCTTTAGGGGATACAGCAAGAGATCTTCAAAAAAAAAAAAAAAAAAAACCCAACCAAGTAACAGTTAGCAATGACAAAACTAATGATAGACTTTATGTAAACAGCTGACTGTGCTTCAAAGCAGGCCAGGATAATTCTGTGCTGACATTATGCATCCCTGCATAGCTAGTCTCTCAAAATGGGCCAAGATTTTGTTAAAATGAGAGTTTGGATCAATTGCTCCAGATGGAAGAGGCTGTCACGCTTCAGCATCTCCAGTGTTTTGCTGCCACAGTGATGTCCCAGATGTGAGAGGTGTCATTTTAAGGGGCAGATTATTTAAATATGCAGCCTGTATCTTTATGGGATGTCAGTGTGTCCTCTAGTTTTGTTCCTTTTCAAAACTTCTTTTTGGTGTTGACCTGGGTCATTACCAATAACGTTCCAGTTGGTGTTGTTTTGACTTTATGCATTGATATTTTGGGGAAGAAATAAGAAAACTTTCAGTTTTCATGGTACTGGAGAAGATGGAGTTTGAGAATGTAGGAACAGGGAATATATGTTACAGAAGTGTTCTTTCAGAAAACAATTTTAACTCTGTGTTTAATATTTGTTTGCAGTGGAACAGTATTTCTAGAGCAACCCTTTAAGCGAAATGAGATTTGATTTTGTTTTACTGTGATTTACTCAGTTTAATTGTAGAAAGCTTTTTTTTATTTCATGTGCTCAATTTGATTACTAGTTCTAATCAGATTGGAACCTCAGTTTATGTTGCTGTCCCCACCTGTATTTCCTTTTGTATCACCAGTCATTTTTGTCAATCAGAATGCCTTCCTCAAATTCCTTGGGCAATGTTTGTCAGCATGCTGAGGGCCTGCATGGGTGCTCAATATAGAACTGTAGCACTAGGTTAATACCTGAGTAAGGTAAATATTTTCAGTGGCTCTTTCCTATACTTGTCATGAAAATCTACTGGAATTAGTACCAGGTTTCCTGTATTTGATTCTGAATATAAGATGATGTATATGATGTGACCTAGTTGGAAAAATAAAGTACAAGAGAAAATGTGGCTTTGTGCAGCAACCTGGAGGATGGGAATTTAGGACAGTTGGAGTCTGCTCCCAGTTCTGATACTGTGTCCTTGCAAATCTTCTGAAGGTGGGCCTCTGTTCATCTGTGAAATAGATATGGTGATACTCGACCCCTTAAAAAAGTGCCTTACATATCTGGTGAGCATCCTAGTGATGTTACTGTATGTATGTACTGACATATGGCAGCCAGTGTCAGCAAGCAAGGCCCATTGCTGAAGGACAGGAAGGCACAGGTGCTGAAAGTTGGATATAAATGCTAAAGGAAGAAAATCAATTTTGGGGATTTTTCTCCTGGGATAGAGGGTCCATAGTAGAACTTGCTTCCAAATGTATAGGAAGAGAGTTGGGTGTGTGTTTGCATCACAGAATAGGTAGGTAGTGTATAGCAAACTGGCAAGCCTGTTTAACTGAAAACTTCATCTTAATTCCACAATTAAGTCTGAAAAGACCAAGTGATGTCTCTGGATGAGTATGAACAACCTCTGTATTGGCACAGAGGTACAAATGCCTGGTTTGCACAGTGCAAGTCCATATGTGCATTCTTATTCTTTTATAAGAAAGGGGATTCCAAGGTCTCTGCCCCAAAATAACAGCTGGATGAGATTTTATGTACAAAAGTTTTCTTAGAAATTGCTGATTCATTATAATTATCATCTTTGTGAAGCACTTCTCTAGTCTGGGTTATTTTTGGTCAGATCAAATAACCTAACATAGATCAGGACTGTTGGATGTACATTAACCTGAGAGGCACATCTTTTCCTGTTCTGAATCAGGAAGATCCCTGAATGGGAGTTGTCTGTTTTTTTCGGACCCAATAAATATTTATATGAGCTGGAAGTGAAGTGAACTGAAGATTGTCCAGTTCCAATTCCTGTGCCTATAGGTCCAGAGAGAGGAATGTAGCCAGAAATGCACCTTAGATGTGGTAAAGAGTAAAAACTTCCCTACAATCAGCCTGCATCTTCTTAAGCTCCCTGTTTCATGTAGAGTCCCCTTCAGTTTACTCTTCCTTAAGTTGTTATACTGCATGTAGCTTTGCTGTGTGAAGCCTAAAACTGTTCCTGGAAATCTAAGGCTGTGTCTAGAAGATTAATAATGCAAGATAAGATGCTCTACTCAGCACCTTAACTTAATATTAAACATGTTTGAATCCTAGGAGCGCTTTTTCCTTGGTCTTCTCTTGAATGGCTTTAGGTGGGTTTTTCTCAACCGAAGCTCCAAAACTGAAAAATTCTTGATGATTTTTACCCCCTCTCCCCACCCAAAGTTCAGATTCTGGTTATCAGTAAACTAATCACATGAATAAACACAAAATGTGGTTCTCAGGAATGTTTATTTTTGTTGTCTGGTGTTTCCATTGGGGAGTTAGAGGATGTAGAGAAACTGAGATTTTGAGATGGCACTGGTGTTTCCCTGCCTCTCCATCCAGACTAAAAATTACATATGGTTAAAGTGAAAGAACAGAAGACTTTTCTTCTCTGTTATCAAACATCAATGGCCAGTATTGTACGTTCTTGGTGCTAACACAATACAAATTTCCTTTCCTCAAGGAAGAATACTATTAATCTCTAATCTTGGCTATGAGAGTCTTTTGGTGGGGAGGGAATTTATATCATACTTGCTTGAATAGCTCATCAAGCATATGGGCCAGGGACATTAAGTTTGTCTCCAAGAAACAAATACAGACTATGTAGGTGAGGTTTTTTTCCCTTCTGTTTTTGCTGAAAGAAAGCGAGGGATAGAATCCTCGAAAGCCACAGAAGTTTTGCAGTGTGCCTCACTTGCAGTTTAAATGTTTGAAAGGGGCTGCATGGCCATAATTTTATAGGAATAATCTTGTGTCTTTATGGGAATAATCTTGTACTTGAGGCTTGTACCTCATAGTCCTACCAAGCTGAGAATATGCTCTTGGCAGGGTCTGTGAAGGCCAGGCTGCTGCTGTGGTATTTGGGAGTGCTAGAGTATTTCCTTGTGTGCTAGGAGACTTATTAAGAGCTTAGATGTGATGATAATATGCAGGTGAGCTTTACTTTTTTCCCTAAGTAGCTGACATAAAAATCTTTGCCTTTCATAGAATAGATAAGAATCTTAATAAGATGGAAATATTTATCCTGGCTGCAATTTTGAAATATAGTATTAAATTTTAAAAGCACAAAGAAGCTAATAATTGAGTGCTTCGAGAGTTTTTCAGAAGACTAAGTAAAATTTTAGTAGTTTTATTTTGTTATGGAGTAGGCTAGACTGCTTGGTTGGTGTTTATATTGTTTTGTGTTTTTTTGCCTTTGTTTGAAATTCTGAATATTTCAAGTAAATCTCAGAATAAAAGATCCTTGTGCAGGAAACAGAAGGGTTCACATAGGTTGCGAGCGGTTTCTTTGAATTAAAGCTCGATGGAAAACCTAAATGTAGTGGTTATTTATGACCGCCCTAGGGAATGAAGTACTTAATGACAGAGCAGGGGCAGCAGCACTGAAGGAGATGAGCACTAAAAGCATTAGTGTCAAGAGCCACAAGCCCCTCTGCTAATGTAGCTCAAGTGCGTTTTGGATGTGCCAGTAGATGCCAGTTATTTTTGTTAGACCGTAAAAGCAAATAAGCTAAATGCAAGGCTGTGATCTATTTTGGTATTAGTGCTAATAGTGCCATGGTGGTGGTTCACCTTGTTAGGAGGGTAGACTGAGGATGAGAGGTGGTGCACAAGCTCTGATATCTCCTCCCCATCCCCAAAACACACTGTGCCCTTAGTGTCAGAGCACAGCTTTGGGAAGAAGTGTACTGTGTTGGTAGGTACAGAGAGCTACTGAAGTTCTCTGTCCTGCACTCGTGTGACATCTCATAGCCCTGCTAGGTGCTTTGCCCATCGAGTCTTGCCTGCTTGGAAGTATACTTCTTCAAGAAGTTCATTTCCACAATTATAAAATTTGTGGAGGCAGTTAACCTGAATGCAAGGACCTTCTGTCTTTTCAGAGATGCTGGGTATTTCAATCTTCTAAATCCATGTTTGACATGTCTTTCAAAAGGTCCGTGAGAAAACTGCATTTTTTATACAGGAAATGGTCAAACTTTGAGGGTCCAAGTAACAGAGGCGGAAATGAGTGGAAAGGAGAGATTTTTTTTTGCTACTGATCATGGCTGATATACTGGGTAAAAGATCTTTTTTCCCCATTAATGTAGAAGTGAGGGGATGAAATGCTTCCCCTCTGAGAAATGTCCTTTACCAGCCCTATCTTTCTGTGTAGCTTTACATTTTCCAGTGGTTACTGAAAAGCTTTCTTAATGGCTTGTGCCACTGGACACAAGGTGTGGGGAACATTTGTTTAGGATGCTTTGCCAGACAGGGTAGGGCACCTTCGAGGAGCAGAGAAGATAACCTGGACATGCTTGTGACTAAGGAGTAAAAAGGTGCGGAAGATCTGGGAATGATGTAACCACAGAATTACCAGGAAAGTGAGGGTTAAAGCTTGGAGAAAACATTAGAAGTGGAACACAGAGCAGGAGGAAAAAGCATTTGGCATGAGCTAACTCAAGAGAGGGAGGGAAAATTGGTTTTCTACAGGCTGAATGGGATTTGTGTGGGCTGGAACAAGCTGGGGGAGAATGAGGTAACAGCCAATGCAACCAGGCCACACGTTAACTGCTGCTTAAAGACTCTGTGAGCTCCTTATTAGGCTCCTGTCAAAATAGCATGTACCCTGCAAACTCCTTTGTGTCCATCTAATGGATATGATGCACTCTTTCTAGCTATATCAGGAATAAATCTAAGATGTTTAAAGTGTAATATGCAACAAAATGTATCTAATGGCATTATTCAGTATGGTTACAGCATGCTGAAAATGAATCAGCAGCAATTCAAGAGCATAATAATACACTTCAGCTAGGCAAGCTCATTTTTCTGAAATCCCTGAGGACTCTGCAGGATGTTTTAATGGTTCTTTTGTGATGTGGATATTTTCTCAGTTAAAAACTGGACCAGCTAGGTTCATTTTACATAACGTGGTAAGGAGCCTTCATACGGTAATGATTTTGGGTCATTGCTAAGCTAGACCAGATGTGGATGAATGGCTTAACAGTGAAATGCTGCGTATCCTATTACAAAGCTTTTTAGCCATATATACATATCCTCTTGGCAGTAGACTGGCAATTAATGAGTGAGGCTGTTATAGATGGTTGCGTGTCAAAAAAGGCAATATTTCCACCCAATTCACAATTATTTTTGGAATATTTTGAAGCCATTTATTGACAAAATAAACTGATGGGGCCATCTAAGTAGGAAAGAGCTAATTGGGCCATCATTGCCACCAACAATGCTATTGCAGTCTCCTCTTCGTGTGGTAGTGGCTAGCAAAGGTCTATGCTGAAATCATAAACTGAATCTCTTTTTGGGGTGAACAGAATCAAAAATTGTAGTCTGTTTGCTAAATGGGAGAACTTAAATAACAGCTGTAGTTGGTAAGACAAATTTCTTCTGGAATGACATTGACTTGCAGAGATGCAAAAATGTCATTTTTTGTTCTCTACATTTTTTATATTGCAGTAACATTTCTTAATGTCAATCTTAATATTTCAATTTGAAATGGTGATTTGGGTACACAAGCTCAAGAGTAATTAAGGTCGTCACATTTGGTGTACACAGTCCTTTGTTCGTACAGACTGGTACTTGTCTCTGTTTAGAAAGATATTTTGCAGTCAAAGGTGTCTGTGAACCCTATCATAGTGATGGATCCTTTACTAAGTGTTACGGTGCTGCTCAGTCAATTAATCCTCTATTGCATGTATTTGCTCCACTGTTTTGTCTATATTTCAATGCCTTTGAAATGGAGGAATAATAAACTTAGATATGGAAATAAGGGAATAATTAAAATCTGTATCTATAGAATCTTTATGTATTTAGAAACAATTTTGTTACCTATATCTTAAAACAATGGACTTGTGCCATATTTATTTCTGCATCAGATCATATAGGAAGGGATCTTACTATACAATGTGTGCTTATGATTTTAAAATATAAAACAGAAAAACTAAGTATTTACACTGGCTTTGTGGTATCTTGCATGCCAGATGTAAAGAACAGGCTGTTCGTAAAATTGCATCACACAAGCTGAAAAGGTTTTTTCACATAATTTACTGTATTATCTTCTGAAAATCTTTCTAGCATGGAACTCCTTTTAATCAGTGCTGACATGGCATCACTTGATATGAATTTGTTTCTGTGGTCTATTAGATCATTGTGACAATACTTCAGTCTGATCTGCTTAAATCCAAATGCAGTAAAAGTTACCTAAAGCAAGTTACTCTTCTTTTAAAGAGTAACTGGAGACACAAGTGAAAACTCTGGCACAAATGACATCCTGTGTGTGTAACTGAGGTGAACGATTCATTATGTTTGTGTCTGCAACATGGAGGTTGGTTAGACATACATTTTTCCCACCAATCTTGTAAACAAGCTTAACGGGTAAGTGATTTTCTTTTATCTGAGAAATAATTCATTCACTTCAACAGCTTTGGAGCCTGCTTTTGGATTTAACAGTACTTAAAATAACATTTACTCCACTAATACTGGAAGTCAGCAGTTGAACTGATATCCAAAGTCTGTACCTGCATTTCCTGCAGCAAGGAAATAATTTTTTTGGTGTGTTTTCTTGGGCCACAACTTAAACTTGTTATGGCTCTTGATGAGACAAATTGTTTGAACAATACTGAAAAATTAGTCTAGACAACTTGTTTACTATCACTTAAGTTTTCTTGCTGTGAGGCTTTTGTTACTGGTTTCTTACCAGATATCTTTCATGCTGAAACTATCTTAGTACATTTTACATAATTTGATTTTACAGTTTTGGAAATATGAAAGTGATCCATGGCTGCTTCTGTGCTTCTCATCAGATTGCTGGAAATGTTTCCATTGAATTTCCTGCCTTGATTAGGTTATTAAGGTTTCAAAAAATATTTACACAAATTTATAAGGAATGACTGTTGTGCAAAGCATAATTCTTTACCTGAGAAATGGAAAAATGAACAAAATTTTTTTGTAAAACCTTACATTGTTTTATAATCTTTAACGCATAGAATTTAAGTAATAAATATTTTGTAATATTCCCATTAACTAATTTAATCTGAGAAATGTAGGTGGGAAGCTAATATCTCATTGTACTGGAGGTGTTTTTTGAACAGGCTTGTTGACAGTGCTGACTTATAGGTAAAAATTTTAAAATAGAATTTAAAGAATGAAGCAGAATTTTCTAGTTAAGGTGTTTTTCAATGTCCATGAGAGAAATTTGATCAATGATGAATAGACTCTGAATTTGTAATAATTCAGAAATTAACGTAAGATTAGATGTCAGCCATGGAGTACTGAGTACCAAATACTGCATAACAGTGGCCATGTGTGTGTACACACACACACACACACACACACACACACTCTTTTTAATCTCTCTTTGGGGGTGAAAAATAGAGCTATGAAGATGATTAAGGGCCTGGAGCATCCATCTTATGGGGAAAGACCAAGTAAGTTGGGCCTATTTAACCTGGAGAAGAGAAGATGTTTGGGGATCTTATCCATGTGTATAAGTTGAGGGGAGCATGTAGGGAGGAAAGGGTCAAACTCTTCTTGGTGGTAGCTAGTGATAAGACAAGAGGCAATGGGTACAAGTTGAAATACAGGAAGTTCCAACTGCATGTGAAGAACTTCTTCACTGTAGGGGTGACAGAGCCCTGGCACAGGCTGCCCAGGGAGGTTGTGGAGTCTCCTTCTCTGGAGGTCTTCCAAACCCACCTGGATGCCGCCCTGTGCCCCGTGCTCTGGGTGTCCCTGATGGAGCAGGGGTGTTGGACTAGGTGATCTCTAGAGGTCCCTTCCAGCCTCAACCATTCTGTGACTCTGGAAAAAAAAAAAAAAAACTCCCTAACTATTTTCAGAATCTTCTATGATTCCAGAAGTGCATTTTTTTAATAAAAATTTCCTGACTATAAAAATAGATGAAGTTTAAAAACAAGTTGGTACATGTAGGTACCGATTACAGTCTTTCACGTTGACAGTCTTTCATCTTAAATATTATTTTCATTTTAAAAATGTTAAGTATGAAGGGAAACCTATGGGGAAATATGACTAATTATTTTTAGGAGATGGAGCAAAAGCAATGCATTGTTGTTTTATTGTAATTGTTCATTTTAATATAGTCAAGTAATGTAAAAAGTGTTTGAATTTCAAGACGTATTTAGGTAAATGTCAATTGTGGAATGTCTTCTGTTGCTATAATAGCAAGCAAAGTGGAGGGCAGCTAGAAAGGATAGCTTTTTGATAGCTGTAGCTTCAGTGATGTAGAGGTATAAAAATACAGTGTATAAAAAATGATATGGATTAGTCAATGCTTTCTTGGGCCTCTAAAGCCTATTAGAGATAGGAATTTTGGAGGAGTCTTGTCCTACTTTGTACTCTGTTTACATCTCTCTGCATTTGGAAATTTTGAAGCTTGTTCTTTTGCTATTGCTGACCTGACCCAAATAGAAAATTAAAAGTAGGAAGTGTTTTCCCTTTTGGTGCCTGATTTCCCAGGTGCTTATCACCTCCAAGATTCACTACTTCTCTACATTCTGAAGTCAATGAACCTGGTCTCTTTTTGACAACATTGTGCTGGTTACCAAGCATAAGTAGGGTAGCGCCTAATTTTACATGCTCCTGAGGCTTACATAAGGCTCAGGTATTCACCGAAATTCAGTTTTGTTAACTCTGTCTGCCAATTGTTGTCTAAGTAGCAGACAGCTTCTGACTCATCAGAAGATAACTTAGAGGTAGTTGATTTTTTTTTTTTGTATCCATGACAGTTGCCTTTCATTGTCCTTGGTATAATTCCATCAAGTAAGAAGTGATGGGTGCTGCTCAATACAGGGATTAAGACTGGAATGAAAGAAATGACAACCTAGATTCAAAGCAATGACTCAGACTGCCTGCTCAGTTTGTACACCATGTAGCACTCAACACCTACTGCTGCTGTTGGTGGAACTAATGCAGGGTTTGCTGCATTGGTTTTATGGAGATCTTGAAGAGTAGATCTCCTCTGGAAAAATTTGAGACTGGGACAAGCAGATGATGGTTTTGATGATTTGATCTTAAACCTTACAGATATTTAGTTTTATCTCTGCAAAGCTGACATTGGGGCAATTCTGAATTGTGCCTTATTCTAGAGTTGGCTTGAATGAGAGCTTAGAAAATCTGAGTCAGGCTGAGAATAATACTGAGCGTGTTAATATGTTTTTAAAATACTTGTAAGTGACTATCAGGGTATAATAAAGTTATTCAACTTTTAGAGGGAGGAACTGGAATGCATGTTGTATCTGTTTGAAAGAGTCGTAGGCTTAGCACTTATTCTTATAATTAAGTGCAATATTGAAACCCTGAGGTAACAGTAAGTGAACCTAATGGCTTTGCTGCCTCTAGTACAGTGATGAGCTAGCTCAGGCTACTCGAGTAGTATGGTCACATTAGAGGAGTGCTCTGCTTGAGGCACTTGCACTTATCCTGCCTGCAGGGCTTATTAGTAAGGAATCTGACTGCTTTAACACAGCTACTCAGCTTCCTGTTTTGGAGCCTGTTGCTGCATCCTGCGCTGTGGGGCAGTTGGACAGACTGCCTCACACCCAGCCAGGTGTCTGCAGTCCAGCAGTGGCAGAAAGTGAAAAAAGGAATGGTGAGCTGCCCTAGAATTGTAGGCAAAAACTCCCTGCAGAAGACTTTGCATTTTGTTCTGTTGAAAACAAGTTTCACTTGCTTTCAGGATAAGGTTATCACAACACGAACTGATGAGTATTTATATTAAATACAAATTGTGTTAATGTATGCACACATCTGTGTATATGTTACACTGTGTTCTGAAGCCCTCAAAAGCTTTCCTTCATCTAAAAATCTTTGCTTGATGAGTCAGCTCATCCTATGTCCAGGGCTCTCTCTATTTCCTCAAAGCGGGACGACAAGGCTTCTCTTTGCCACCTGCAGCTTGCCCACCGGCAGATGGGAAATGGGTCAAACCCTCTCAAAAGCTGTATGCTTGCTCCCAGTGGGGAGCTGAAGGAAGAAAGGATTGATTTAATCCTTATTACATGCAAGCAGCAGTGTGGAAGGCCAAGGATTTCTCTTAGGACCTTAAATATTAATTCAAATGAGGGTGGGATGTGATGTGAAGCGCGGAAGCTGCTGTTCAGTAGCCCTGTGTACACGTTTGTGTTTCTGGGGCTGGGCATCGTCTGCCGGCCCTGGCCAGGCAGCTGCTTCAGCCTCAGCCTGGGCTGTGGCTCCCTCGGCAGCTCTGGGTGCTCCTTCCTCCCTCCCCCTGTCCTTAGGGAGAGCGTGGGCAGAGCCTGAGCCGCTGGCTCTGCGGCACTGCTGCTCGGAGCTGGTCCGACTCGTCTCCTGCAGCAACTTGCCCCTGGCTATTTCCCTATTCTTAAAGGATTCCTGTTCCTTTTGCTGACGCACGGAGACACTCCTGCGGACGTGCCCTATTTGGAGTGGGGCAGGGTTTTGTGAACTGCAGGGTAGATGTACTTTGTTCTGTCTGGAGGTGGAGGAGGAATTTTTCCCCTTGATGTGCATCCAAGGAAAGAGGAAATGTGAGCTTTTATACAGGATTGGGTTCTTTGCTCAAACTGCTGTAACCAGCTTAGCCATGTAATAGGATAAGAAATCATAAACAGAAATAAGAAACACCTAACCTGGGAGCAGGGCAGAGACCTTGCAGGAGCTGGAAATGATGTTGGCCGGTCCTGAGGCAGCACCAGCATTTCAATGTGACCCATCGGTCACTTTCTGCAGGCTCTGCATTGGAAGAGAAAATAGATTGAGGCCTCTGTTTGAAGTACTCTGTACTGCTTGATGCCTGATAGAGATAAATCTGTTCTGTGAGTAACAAAAACACAGAAGCACAGACAAATCATTCTGGCATGCCCTTCGAATGCTCGGTACGTCTGCAGATTTGCAATACTGGAAAGCTTTGAGGGGAGAAAAATCCTCAGTTGAGCAGAGATGTAGATGGTAGCGACCTTAGCCCCTTCTTTCTGACGGTACCTGAAGGTATCTGACTTCTTTCTGAAAGCACACTGGTGTTGGTGCAAGACCAGAAGTGCATCTAGTGAATGCATGTGGGAGTCTGCGTGTCTGCGTTCGTACTCTACTTAGTCACAGCTGGTTATTTCACATGGTTCCTGATGCAACAGACCACAGTTTCTATGCTAAGTTTTTCTCCCAGCTAGGATTTTCTTTTGAATCTCTGGAAGGCAACAGGGGAGCAAACCATAATTCTTCAGGGTTTAACTTCAGCAGCAAAAAGATTATAAGTCGAGCAGGATTTACTTTGTTATAAGCTATCTCTTTGCCTACCTACCTGCTGCAGTAATTGATGCCTTCTGGGCTTCTCCTTGTCATTTTATTCATTAAGAATTCAGAGCCATGATCCGTCAGTGCAGTAATGTGGGCACCAGCTCTCCAACTTTTTTCATTTATTCTTGTAGTTGCTGTTTTTCACTGCCTCTCAGTATGTGGAAATATATGTAGAAATACTGCTGATCGGTGCAGGATTTAAAGCAAACCAATGCAAGGAGTTTTCACTGCATTGGGGCGGGAGGGAGCAGGAGAACATAGCAGAGCCAGAGGGAAGCCTGAGCGAAGGCACTGCAGGACTGTCAGCTCCCAGATTTACATACTGGGAGCTGATTCATCAGCATGTCCTCAAGTGAAACTAAGGTGAAACCGCTCTGCCTGGCGGGTGAAGTTTGCTGAGACTTGAATTATAGGGCTTTCATTTGGCTAGCGGGGACGTTGGTGATAAGTTTTAACTTGGAACTTGGCTTAAATTTGTGGTGAAGGCATGCACCTAAGGAGCCCAAAGTTAAAAAAAAAAAACTGCTAACTTCAGCATATGTCCAATAGAAGGCATTATTTGGACAACAGCTGTGGAAAAAGTCCCAATTATAGTGAAAACTTGCTTTAAAGGGAAGAAAAATGTTCTTCATCTCAGTTTTATTTATTAGTTTTATTATTTTTTGGACTACTGTAGCTATGTTCATAGTAGTATTTATGGGACCACGGGTATAGACCAGCCACTAGCATTTTAATCATTGTGCTATCTACGTATGGCTTGTGAAGAAATCTGACAGCATCCATATTTGCCATTGTATTTGGCTATATATGCACCACGGTGACCTGCCAATGCTGCTTTTTCTATGTTGAAGGCATGCTGAAAGCCCATAGTGTTCAAGATGTGGGCTGGATACCGCTCAGGGCAGTGGTCTCTGACTTGGCAAAAGAGCCAAAGGCAGAGGAACCACTTAACACTGTGCAGGCCTAGAGCTGCAGCTAAAGGTGAGAAGCAGAATAAGGAAGCAAGTGTATAGGGCTATTAGGATGACATTTAAAGACTTAAAAGATCACTACCACTAAGGGAGAAAACTTTTCCTCATTTCTGTCAGAAGAAATGACCAGAAGATTTCTAGAGGCAGGAGAAGGGCATATTTTCTTCAATATAAGAAATTGCACCTTGATCCTAGCAACACTTAATGTTTTCAAGTATAAATTAGAACCAGATCTGCAAGCAGGGCAAATGAGTGCAACTAACCTAGCTGGATATGAGGATCAAACTCAAAAACTTATGCTGGCCTTTTCTGTGTGCAGAGCTTATTCCTTTTCTCCCCCCACCAAGTCTTTTTTTTTTTACAGATGCATTTAGTTGCATTTCTGCAGAACGTCATGCCAGACTTGGTGTCTTAGATGCAGAGTTGTGGTAGGAAGGTCAGAAGAACATACTTAAAATGTTAAAGATACAATACATGTAGAAATTATACCCATAGAAATTGTTCAAAAATGTAGTCTTGCCTACTAGAAAAGTTAAGGTGCTGGCCTGTACAGGGCCTATTTATTTGTGCCTGAATGGTCCCCCAAAGCTGTAGAAGCCCAGTCATATCTATGCAGACAGTTTTTACTGGTTGTCTGTTATAAAATGCTGTGTGTTGTAGGTAAAGCGTTCTCAAATGTTAACTGTTTGAGATAAAATATTCCAGATGGATACAAGGCCTCAGGCAGAATTTTGTTTGGATTTTTTCGGAGGAGGAGGTGGGGAGATGGCCACTTTGAAAACAAAGCTGGTGTGAGAGAAAACATAGCTATGTCTGTGTTAAGGGGCTGGGAGGGAAGCAAGCCATGAGAATTTCTTGAAGATGCTTTATTAACTTTAAAATGCTTTCAATCCGTGTTTCATAAAGCATCCCTTAACAGCTTGCTTTCGGTCAGAAGCTTATTGTTATCTCATTGTTTTGTTGTCATGTTTTTTGCTTCCACACCGGGCCAGATGGTATAATCTTGCACAACACCAGTCTGTGGTGGTTGAATATTAGGGGTTAGTCAGGGTTTACTGTGCCTTGCCCCTTAACTTCTGAGGGTAACATTTGCACTGCGTGCTAAAAACAGAGTGGGGACATAGATTTTGTGATCGCTTTGCTGTGGTGCAGGCAGTAGACAGGGGGAAGCTGCCTAACTTCAGTTCTCTTGTCTCCAGAGCCAGTCCTGGTGAGAGGCAGAAGTAGTGGGATGTACTGAAAGACAGAGTATTGGAGATGTGCTGAAACTGGAAGCTACTGGGAGGGAAATGATGGCTGGATGAAAATCCTTGTAGGCGCTGATAGTTTGGGATGGAAGAGACAGTAAGGAGGGATATGCGGAGTGGGATGACGATGATCACTTCTTATGCAGAAGTAGATTGGGACAAGGTTAGAATTGAAAGGGGGGAGAGTACTTGAAGGAAATGGTTGAGATGGAAGAGAACAGAACTGCTCTTCTACATGCAGCTCATGAGTATGGTTTTGGGTGTTGAAATTTGCAGACTGTTTACAGAAAAAAAATGTACTATTCTGTAAAATTCTTGGTTTTACTAAATTCAGAGCAGGTGAGCAAGCTTGTTACTGGATAAGCATTTGGACTATGGCTTATCCCTGTAACTGTAACTTGAGAAGAAAATATAGAACAGTCCTGGTGAAATTCAGCCTTTATGTACAAGTTTCCCCACTTTTTACAGGTAAATGTGTATAGGTAGCTGTTGTCTTCAGCTGCTACCTTCCCAAAGATGGTGTTGCTACCCTAATTTTCTGATAAGGACACAAAATTGCATAAAAGTGAAGAGAAATCACTGGAGCCTGTTACACTAACTGCAGGGTCATAAAAATCACTATTTCTGATATCACACACCAATGTTCTGTCTTCAGACTACATCCATCTGGACTGCATGTGATTCTTAAATTTTCCTTTGACTCTTCTAATAATTACCAATTTCAGCAGTGTGTGTATACATTGTGGTTGTAGTTAAAATCCTGTTTACTCTGATTAACTTCCCAGAAAAGGCTTTAAATAGAAGACACAGCACTGGAAAGTGATCTTAGCTGTACTTTATTGTCTGTACAAGCCAGATTTCCAAAACTGAGATCCATTAAATATTTAAACATGATGGGTGCAGCTGTCCCCTGAACCTTTCTATAACCTGAGAACACCAGTATTGGTGTTGCAGTCGATTGGGGTTATTGGGGGATTACTGGAGCTGCCCTCAGAAGGTGAGTAGCTACATTTACCTTAGTGCAAATTTCTGGTGCTTACTATTTTTATGGGGTGCCTTAACTATTTCTCTCTGCCCTCATTTCAAGATGTAGTAACATGATAGAGATATAAATATATATATCTTGGACATATAATAGGTTAGTGTATGGTATATAAAATTGTCATTTTTTCCCTAGAAATTATCCCAAACTGTAAAAGATACTCAGTAATAATTGATCTATTATACTTGTGTCTGGTACTAGTCATTTGAGACATAGAAATGAGAGGTTTTTTTGGTAACAGCTTTTGATACATAAGTCTAGGTAGCTGATATCCTGCAGCTTTTATACTAAGGATTAGGGGCCACCAAAAAATAATCTAATTACAGTCTATAGATGTTTGAGGTATGCACCTGTATTATCTGGAAAAATCTTTGAGGGCAAGGCCTGAAAGAGGAGGCTTTGAAAATGTGGTAACTATATGTTTAATTTAGAAGTAATAACTGAAATATGAATACATTTTAAAAATTAAGGCCTGCAACACTTGGGTTGTCTTGTCTAATGAACTGCCCAAAATGTATGGCAGTGAAAAACAAAGTCTGCCATGGATACTTTGAAAGCTGGAACTTTACATTCAGGAGTGTGATTAAAACTATTCTCATCCCACCCTTTGTCGCAGATTTGTGCGTATCACTGAGGCTCACCATTACGTTTGAGATTTCTCTTTTGAGTTAGCATAAATTACATGCTGGGTCTAAGGATACGGTTTAGGAGTAGATTAAATAAAGGATTCAAAGAGATTGCAAAGGATTATAGGAATTACTGCCTCTGGGGCACTGTTCAATAGTTTTAATTTACATTAATTTTGTTAAATGTAGTTGCAGCCGAGAAATCCGGAAATAAATGTCCAGTGGATGATGTTACTGTCAGTCAGATATGATGCCCTTTTTCTTCTAATCCTGGTTAAACAGACTTTTTAAAAATGTCAGTTATTGCAGAGCTGTCTCTTCTTTTCCCAGCTTTAAATTCTCCTGAGCCTCTGCTAGTTTTTCAGCTATGTATCAAAACTGAAAGCATGGTCTGTCATACATGTAATGCATTTCTTTTCTTGGTCCAACACCTCTGCATGATTTAAGTCTTTTTAAAAAGGTGTGTTAGCTAGTAAAGCTTGTAAATCTTTTGGTTTTGAACATGGAAAGCTTTTGTGTTCCAGCTCATTTTCAAACTATTTTATTTCTCACTTTCAGAAGACACACACCTCCCTTCCTTTTTCAAAAATTTTGGACCTTTTTCCAAAGCCCTCTCTGCTCTCAGCAGAAAGAGGTGAAGATTTTTAAAACCCATGAGAAGAGCAGTGTCACGAATAACAATCAGTAGAATAAATGCTAGAAACAGCCTGAGTGGAATTCAAATCATTATACTTGTAAAAAAAAGTCCCGCTTTGCTGAGTTATGCTGTGCTTAAAAGAAACCAGGAGAATCTGTTCCCTTTGTAATATCAAAATCTTACTGAAGAATGTCTTGGTCTGTTGTCTATGCAGCTAACACAGCAAATGCAGAGCTCCAGCCTGCAGTGTGTGTTGCAGAAGTTCTTCCCCCGCCCCCTCCCATCTGTTTGCTTGTCAATCTTGGTTTTGTTTCTTCTCGTTATGAAAGAGAGTCATCCTTATTATGCAATTGATTAAGCTGTATACAGACAATTGCCTTGCATTTGAATTATCTTTGCATTTTATTGTGGCGTGGACATGCTTGGACATAGAACAGATATAAGGTGCCATATCACTGAAACAACTTTTTTTGTTATTTCAGTGTGAAGCCGAATGTTGCCAGTTCCATTTTCCCTCTCCTTTATGGTGTGTTCACTGTGTGTTATGGTACAGCTTTTGTCTGACAGTACATATTGGGCAAGAAAGATGAAATTCAAGTTTGTGTTTTTGGGAACATATTGTGAACGCAGTTTGCCAGCTAAATAATGCCTGTTATGCCTTTTCCATAGCATTTTCCAGTAAACAAACTGACACGATGCTCTTTAAACATGTGTGAAAATTTGTCAAAGTTATTGTAGCTGATCTTCTGTGAATGTATATAGACTTTGCATTGTGCACGGAGGTGGTTTGGCATCTTGTCATCCTATTTATACAAGCCAGCATGAGGTTAGCACTTGCAGACTGTCTGCATAGGTGACTCTGGGGCCTGTACTTTGTTGCTCTTGTCCCTTTTTAAGCCAAACCTGCAGCCAAGATGGAGATGTGCTGCAGGGAAGGCTGGCCTTGTGCGTGCCCATGGTCTGGTTTCTTCCCCTAGTTCAGGAAAATCATATGTATTCAATAAAGCATTCCTGAACCTGGAGGTGAGCTTATTATGCAAGTTGGAAAGAACAGGAAGGTCTATGTAGCCTCCACAGCTGGTTTGCAGCCCCATGTTGGGTATTTGTTTTATTGCTTCCAAGATGTCTACTGCCGATTTCTGCCTGCTTCCACCTTCCAGCTGCTTCCTCCCTGCTCCCTGCAGACCTCTGCCTGCGGGCAGGCTCTCCTTCAGCTTGTGAGGGTCAGGACAGAGCAGTCAAAGCCACTTTTCAGTGCGATTATGATCTCTCCTTCTCCTGATCTCTCCCACAGAGCAGCTCCCTGGCGCTTTACCTGCAGTTGGCTGCAGCTGACAGCTGCGTTTTCACACGTACCAGGAGGCTGCTCTGAGTATCACCTGGCCCTTGCTGCAGCCTGTCTGCTCTCTGTATTTATGGAGATGCTTGTTTGGTTTCTTTATTGAGAAGACTGTGGTCCTTCCATAGGAAGAGCATCTGCACTGCATACTTCTGTTTGTCCTTTCAGCTATTGCCTTCCTACCAACATTTACTAAGGGGTAGAAAGCAACGTGTATCAAAACTAAAAAAAAAAAATCACAGAAAGTACTAGCAGGCAGCCTAGATTGATGGATATTGTTGTAAACAAAAAAGGCAGTGATTTTAAAACAAAGCAACCACCTGGAGACATGTACAGTTACTGCACTTCTACAGTACTACTGTTATTCTGAAGTACTGTAAAGAAGTTCTTATTTGTTTTTTAGTGTGAACAAGCTGGTAAAAATCTGTGCTTAACTGCCTGAAAATGAGTCCTTAAAATTAGTGAATGCTTTTAAAGGAGTAAGAGGTGCTTCGGAAGGAACACATTTTGGAGTGATAAGCAATAGCTGCAGCTTCTGAAAAGCTTTTGCATTCAGGGCTCTTTTTCCTTGCTGGATGTGACAGATACGTGTTTGTGTGTTACTGGACACGACAGTAAGAACAGTAAACACTGCAGAACAGTAAATACTCTTTTAAGATCTTGTGAAAGGTGCAATTGTTGAGCTACACTCAAAATTAGTGTTGGTGTCTCTTAGTCATAGAACTTCTCAGTCATAGTCCCACACCTATCTTGAGTTAGTAAAAGATTTTTCTGGTATATGTCTGTATGTACCTATGTTGAAAATTCCCATGTTCATTTATACCTGTTTTCGTATAAAATCCTGTTTGATTCAGGTTTTCCTTGTACAAAGCAGAGTTAGTATAGACAATTCTTCTCTGAGTCCACACTCAACCTGATAGTATGAAGAGAACTTAGAGCCGCCTTTTCATAAACTTCTGACTAAATGAAAGTTTCTGACCTGCCAAATAGTGTTTAATTATGTATTTAACCCTCAAAGAATTACAGTTCCTGTGAGGCTGGATAAACTTTAGTTTTACAATGTGCAGAGTTTTTTACACATCACTTCTATGGAAAATTGTCTGTGAACTCTGCTTCATAAAGGTAACTCAAAGGTATGGATAGAGAGAGACTATAAACAAGACCCATAAATCTTGTAAATGTGGGGGTGGCATAGATGGGTTTTTTAGAAGTGAAAATATGCACCTTAGGGAAAAGGGTAGTAGTAAAACATGTAATAATGAATCTAGACTTCTACAGTCCTGTTTTCTTCATGGCATACTGAATTAAGTACAAAACTCTGCCTAGATTTCTGACATGTGGCATTGTCCTTCAAAGTTTGCATAGATGTAGTTCCCTTTTAAACAAAGATTTATAATGTACAATTATATGGCTCAGTTTGGATGAAAATTGTCACTTGTGGAAATCATTTTGTAAAAGATGAAAC
The DNA here is from genome assembly GCA_013398315.1 of Nothoprocta pentlandii. Lineage (NCBI taxonomy): Eukaryota > Metazoa > Chordata > Aves > Tinamiformes > Tinamidae > Nothoprocta > Nothoprocta pentlandii. The sequence continues at coordinate 1,303,164 of VZSG01000005.1, forward strand.
ATATAAATTTGCACTTAAGATCAGGGTCAATGAAGAGAAGTGCGGTATGAGGAATGAGAGCTTTTGCTGCCCTGAGAACATTTGCTCCTGTCTATGGATATAAAGTTGTAGAGAGGGAAAGAAGCAGGATAAAGGGAAGGATGGAAACATGTTCAAAGCTTGTTAATTCTAATGTTTATCTTGACCTATACCTTTTCCTAAGTGGCAGAGGAATGGGAGGCTTGGGTAATGTGGAAGCAAGGAAGGAAGTAGAGTGCTAGAGAATAAGTTGATTACTGCACTATGTAATTTGTGAGGTCTTACAAGAAATAAATCTGTTCCAGACACATAGATACATTTTTTAATGGAGTTCAGCTTATTGATTAAGGAGCTGCTTAGATTGAAATCCCTGAAATAAAAGCAACATGAAAACCTATATCTTAAGGTTGGCCTTGGACTATTACCCTAAGTTCCAAGCTGAGCATCTTTTTCCTCAGTCTAATGAGTTTGCACTGAAATGAAAGTATTTTCCTATTTTGGAGTTGATGACTCATTCACACAATGTGCAGATATTGAGTGGAGGAATGGTTTGAATCTGTCTCCCTGAAAAATGACTTAAGTGTGAAGCTGCAAAGAGTGACTTGAAGGATTTTGATAGAATCTGTGTGACAATTTTTGTGTTAATAAAAATATACCAACTGGACTTGGGAAAGAAGCACAAACTTTCTATGAATTGTTTGAACTAGAGACCTGCTCTCATAATTCATGTTGTTGGCTGTATTTTATTATTACAGCTCCATGAAACAGCTCAAGAAGAGTTCAGTTTATACTTGAACCATTCCCCACTAACTATGTGCTATCTCTGGGGAAGTGTCAATTCTGGCTCTGGGTCCATTCTCTACAGGGACTTAAATCTGTGCCGTCTTTCCCAAGAAAGCAGTTTTGATCTACTTTGAGTTTTCAGGCTTTTACATTAAGAAACTCCTCAGTCCAGAATGTGAAAGTCAATATGTTCCTTCAGAGCAGGTGCTCCCTGGAGAGGACTGGGGGATTTACTCATGCTGTTGAGGTCTGTGTATGAGATGATCACAGGCAGCTGAGCATCCTACAGATTTAGGTGGCTGCTTGCTTACTCAACGACAGGAATTCAGCTGCCTCACATCTATTCCAGCTGCTAAGGATTTCAGTCTCCTCTAGAGCTGGGTTAGTGTGATGCTAGTTACCAGCCTGGTTTTCAAATCTTAACACCTGAATAAGTATCCATCTCTTTTGAATCTTTTAAAAAAAGTAATGTATGCAAAGTGCACTGCTCAATCTCTTAAATTTGCAAGGGTTTTGGAAGACTTTTGGCAAATGCTAATGATTGTGTGGCTTTCCTCTAACTTCATAATCTTGAGCTATTTGTCAAGATGCAATTAGAGGCAGAACTGGGTGTGAAGCTGCTTTTGCTGGTTTATTGGCATTGCTTTTTTTTTTGTCTGTGTGGGTGATGCTTTGTCTTCATTTCTGAACAGCATGCAAACAGTTGCAGGGACATACTTTTATGCTGAGTGCATGTAATTAAGATTACACTGATGCTCTGTCTAGCAATATTGATAGTTTGGATTATATTGAATTCTCCAAATGTACTGATGCCTCTGCTTTTATATTTTGCATGTGCATCTAACATCAAATGGCTTCTATGAATGACTATTCAAATATTTAGTAGGACATTAATTGGAAGTGTAGAGCAGAAATAATACGATCATAAAAAGTTAAAGGAAACTAAAACAGCAGAAGGTTAAAATGAAAAGTAGGAAAGAACATAACTGTATAAAGGAGTTTAAATCTGATTTTGAAGCAGTTCATGGAAATTCTAAAGCAGTGGTTTGCAGGTAAGGATACAAACAGTCTGAAGAAGAGGAAAAATAGTTTGTCTATATTGAGATGGAACCTTTAATCCTCTGAAATGAGGGTGAAGAGGCAAGAATAAGCTGTGACTGAGCTGCGAGTAGCTGACAACACAGCTTCAGATATGATTTCAATTAGAACTCTCATTTTCTGCTATAATAGCTAATATATAAAAGTAACTGTTAAATCAATATACTTTTTTCTCTTTTTTAGTACTGCCTACAAATGTGGTGTGCCAAAAATTTTGAACAAAAATTAAATTTTCCTATTGCTGCTGACAATTTGGTTGTTCCCTTAGGACAAAATTTCTTTTTTTGTGCTTGTCATCACACATAGTTACTGTTTTGCAGGAAATGAGAAACATAGTATTCCTAACACTTGGAATCTAGAGGAAGTGTGAAAAGCTTTCTTGTAGATGAAGCTATTGCATGTAGAAAAACTAGAACAGTCTATGTCCAAGGTAGAGTGAACAGTGACATGAGCTCAAGAAAAGTGTCAATGACCTATATATGAATATATATGGGAGATGTATTTTCATACACCTATGTGAACAGCAGGCAGTTATACTGCTAGTACAGAAGGAAGCGTCTTCTGCTTAGCCTGATCCTTAGGTTGATAATTTTGACCCAAGGGACAGAGTGGTACAGGCACCTGCACCTGGTGAACTGCTGAACTCCCCCGGAGGGGCTGTTGGGGCTGTAGCTTGCTATCAGTTTTGTCTTTGTGTACTTTAGCTAACTTAATTGAAATCATGATTTGCAAATCACTAACTTGATGCATCTTATTCTATACGCACTGTTTTTTTGCAAAATTACATTAAATATGCTGGTTTACAAATCAAACTATATAAATAAGAACAGGGTTTGTACAGACTAGTTCAGGAACGTTATATTTTAGTATATGCAGTGTCTATAGTGACACTTCCTGCTAATTTTGTGAATTACTTCATACCTGAGGTAGTACCTTCATGATTTACTTTTCCACACAGAATGTGCAAGAACTCTATGGAGACCAGGAGCAATTACTTGTCCATTTTTTCTTATTATGGCACATCTTATTTTGTGCATATATATTTTTAAGGCTGTTTGCAGTCTTTGTTTTAGTAATAAGTCACCCATGCAGCCTGGAACTACAGCATCAATTTTCACAGACTACTTCTTTTAAACAAGGCATTGTGTAAAGAAATGGTGATTAAGTTTATGATGCCTTAAGTGCAGTCTTCAGTAGAATATAGTAAAAATCTTTACATTGTGCTGAAGATGTATAATACATCATGACTTTAAGAGGTGCAAATGAGGTGATAAAGATAACTTGTGTTAATGGTTCATGTCATAAAGATGTGATAAAAGCAACAGCTAAACAGCTGACAGTGGGTTGTACAAGTCTTTCAAATAATGTTGTAGGAAAACTAATGCTGTACATGGCAAATCTGTTAGGACCTCTGGGTGTAATGTGGATGGGTGATTTTTTTATGTCTGCTGCAGACTTTGCTTTCAACACCAACTATTAAGGGCCTGCACATCCTGAATATGAAGAGCTGCAGAAAGAGTGGTGCAGGTTGCACACCCTGTTAGCTGCCCTTTGCTATGGAGCTGTTGCATGGGCAATATTGTAGCCTGGGACTTCAGCTTGTGCGTGGTTAACATCAGACGTTGTTTGCAAAATACCCCCAGTGCTGTTATCTGCCAAGGCTATGGCATATTAGAATGACATAGGATATACACAAATAATCAATGTTTTCTAATTTGGAGTGGTGCAGTTTTGTGAAAGGCAGCGGCTGCAGCCCCAGGGAGATGTTGGACCTGGGTACTCAATCTGCTGCCTTCTGTCATTGTCCCCTCTAAAAGGACTGAAGTTTTGGGACCATGGCTGTTAATTCTCTCATACATCAGGGTCCTGAGAGCCCCTCAGGCAGAGGATGGCAGTTGATCAGGTGCAGGTGCGTGCACCACTGTCCCTTGCAGAAACCAGCTGCATGGCAGGGCACACACGTGTGCACCGAGGAGTGTGACAGGTCTGGCCTGGTCATGGGCAGGCCTTGCCTCTGAGCAACTCTGCTGCAAGGAACCACCCACAGCTTAAGACTGAAGACTCATGGGCTGCTTAAACCTGCCAAAAGCTGCACCTGGCAGCAGTTCCACTATGCAATTCATGCAGAACAGAAGAAAGATGAATTCCAGGTTCTGGAAGATTAAATTGAGCTTATGATGGTTGTGATTTGACAGCAATCACGTGGAGCCCCATAGCTGCTTTACGGGAATGCATGCAGGCTTGCTTTTCCTAGAGGCATATTTATATGAGTAAGTCTGCAGCTCTTCCGAGATGGAGCAGTTCTGAGGCAGTGAATTTTCAATTGCTTCTGTCAAATGGGGGGGAAAAAAAATGTCTAGTGGAAAGAAACGCTGAGTCACACGGACTGCAGCTCTCCATGGAAGACTGCTGTAATTACCCAGTGGATTCTTGCACTGTCTTTGAAATGATCATGGATGTAAGTACAGAATTGAGTCCTTTCAGAAATATCCTGAATCAAGAAAAAAGAAGCATTCCATGATACTAAAATTATAAATATTAAGTATAATTATGGCTCATTCATGGAGTCATTGTTGAGGTGGTTATGCATGTACATAACACATTAAAATCATGTTGTTTTCCTCTACCCTTTTAAACCTTTTTTCCCCACCCTGCTCCCAAAGAAATAGATAGAAAAGGAAGGAAATGAGATTTCTAAGAAGAGGAGTTTCCCCTGTGTCAGGTTGACTGTCTGCATGGATTGCAATGTGCAGGACATCTTTTCCAGTCCTTCTGAATCTGTGTTTCTAGAAGCAGACCTGCTCTCAGTAATTTATAATGTAACTTAGAGTACTAATGGGCTGCATTAAACCGGTATGGTGACACTGAATGCTGTGCTGTAAACAAAGGCAACTAGGACACGCTCATGGCTTTATTGGAATACACTTAGTCCATTATCAGCGATGTTACTTCAGCTGTAATTCTGTAAAGAGTATTTAAAGGCTATTCTATAGGTGAATTTCATCACTTATTTTCACAAGTTTTAGTAGTTGCTGGAATATTTATTGGATTCTTTTTCTTTTTGTGTGGCACTGTCTATATTTGTAATTTTTCCTAATACTAGGAAAACTCCTTAAATTGCTTGATGTACCCAAAACAGCTATTACTTCTGGAAATTTTCATACATGTAATAAATGTGTCTTAACTTACTAGACGTAAGAAAACCTGCTGGACCTAAGGAAAATTCTTAATCTGTTTGTTCTATTGGAAACAATGGATTTGGTAACATTGAAGTTTCGTATATGAATATTTTCTATATATAGAAACATATTTCTATTTTTATTTTCTGTTTTATATATTTCTAAAATTTACATATTTCTATACATAGAAATATAGAAAAATATGGTAGTGTTGGAAGAATAAAATTCATATATACTAAAGAGTTTTAATTTAGAACACTTTGGCTCAGTATATCTCTGTTCAAAAAATGACTTGAATTCCTTCCCTCCCCCCTCACCTTTCTGTAAGATATTTTAGAAATATCAGCACATGGCAAAAATCAGTTATTTGCACAGCACCTTGTGTTTTCTAATGAAATCCTTCGTTGTGGGGAGAAGAGTTATAGCTGTGGGAGATGGGGAAGAGGAAATGGCATCAGATGTTCAGGACTCTAATAACAATTTAAGAAAAAAGATCATGATCCAAAGGACTCAGATGTTTATTTCCATCTTACTGTAGCATTCTCTACCAGAGAGATTTCTTGAGTGGTGTCCCATCCCTCTGGGATGAGCTGGGAACACGCAGGGGGCAGAGGGGATGCTGCAGTCAGCTGCCCTGCTGTGCTGCCTGCTTTGCCCTTCAAGGTGATGCCAATGCAGTTGGCGTCGCTGCAAGCAGGTTTTGGTAGCATTAACCAGGGTGAATTGAATGGTGCTTGCTTGTAATATCTCGTGTGTTTTCTGATCTTCCCTCCATGAGGAATAGCTAAGGAAGAACCTGTATGTGTGGGGTTGTTTTTTTTCCCTTAAAAGGCAGTCCAAAAAGACAAGCTATGGATGTTTTGTATCTTGTTCATAGCATTCTTCCTAGGCAAGGTGGAAGGCTGAGTCTTGAACAGGAATAAACTATTATACCCAGAAGCAGTGATGTGAAATTTCCCTCTCCTTCCTTCTCTCCTATACCTGTTCTGGCAAGGTAGGAGTGTTCCAGCCCTGCGCTCTCCTCCCTGCAAGGGTCCCCCTGGCCCCAGACCCCAGCCCTTCCTGCGGGAACTGCTGCCTACCGTGCCTGGCCAGGAGCATCCGGGCACAGCGAGGTGTGCGGAGAGGTTGTTAGGGGAAAACTTGCATTATTTCATCTTGTTTCTTCTTTCCTCACAGGACAAGTACATGTCCTATCTCCAAGCCTACTGGCATCTTTAAAAAAAAAAAAAAAATCACTAAATTTGTTGAACTGGAAATAAACTCAAGGCAGCAGAGGGGAGAGGAAGAGTGTCACTGAGCAGCACTGCAGGAGCTCTTGTTTCAGGCAAAGGAGAGCACTGAACAAAAATGTTGTCTGCTCTCTGGTAGCCAAAAAGCTGGTGTCGATGCTGATTAGAGCTGTTGGGTAACATCGTTCTGAAAAGGCTCATTAGTGTGACAGAAGAGGGTACCAATTACTAGCATGTTATGTTATGCAAAGGAATGCTTCCACAAACAGCCAAAGAGGCTTGAAACAAGATATGCATTAAAGCTTCTACAGGGAGCAATAGCTGCAAATAATTGGTAAGCAGGAAACTAATGTGCTATTATAAGCGCACCTCTTCCTTTGGCAATATTACAGCCTCCTGATGGTCTAACGTGTATTTATATTTAAAGGGTAGTAATCATGTTTATCCAGATATCACTAACCACTTCACTAGTTCATTCTTTCTTTGTATATGTGCATGTGTTTCTGTTCCATAGTGGTATATAGATTACACTACTGAATTACTTCAGATTTCAAAATATTCAATATTATTCTGATGTTGGTGCATCCTATAAAGAATTGTGTATCTTGGTATACCGGGAATTCTTTGTGCTAAATAGGCTGAAACTTCATAGCCTTGTATGACCATTCAGTACTGAAGTGAGTTGGAAGTTGGGGCATTTTTGTAGGATAACTATTCAACTGCATCTCTTCTTTTAATTAAGAAACACACAATACAACTGATACAAGCAGTTTAATAAGCTAACAGCACTTGTAATAAAAATAATGTAACCCTACTTCTATAATTTATCAATTGAAGAGTTCTACTGTCAAATGCTTTTACTCTTTCTTGACTTTTATCTGGGATATTTTATTTAGTTTCTCTAATACTTATTCTATCCACTTAAAACTTTTTCCCCCAACCATCAGTATGCAGCTAATCTGGAAACTTTATTCAGGAAAAGACATTCAAGTAATCATAAAAGTGGTCTTGACAGCATGTTTGACAGCTCTGTAACACAAAGTAGATCTCTTCAAAGATAATGCTTGCTTTCCAACATACTTTGCTTTTCTCTTCATGTTGCTGAATAATATTTCAAATTGAGTTTACTTGAGGAGCTTCTCTGTGTTTCAGTCTTTAATGCTATATGTGCAAGCAGAAGCATATCTGATCATAGAAAAGGTATCGTGTTATTTCAGCATAATATGTGTATTTCAGTGATTCCTAAGAAAGTTCTTGTTCTGGTGAAGAAGGCTTCTAGCTGGACTCAATGCCCTCCTGAGAGGGAGACTCAGGATAAGACTTGGTTAGAAGGTGGTGGTGTCTTGGTGTGATTCAAATAGGGTATATGATTTGAATAACACTAAAGGCTATAGACAAACAAGCATGAGAAAATACACCTTTACAATGTTGAGAAGATAAAGTTGGCTAGCTGTAATATGGACTGTTAGAACTTGATTTAGTTGCTAATAGGTTATTGAGAAATAACACTGCTGCATACTAGATTATAGTAGGAGGAGAAGTTTGAAAACTCAAAGATGAGATGGCTTCCAGGGAACAAAAGTGAAAGAGAATCCCAGTTAGCCAGCTAGATGTAATCTGTTACTAGTACTCAGAAGGATTTGTATTCCCAGTTTAGCTGAAACTAGTTGCTAAACACATTGTGGTTAAGTTCAAAAACAAACACCCCTCTCCCTCCGCCCAAACCTCAACTAAGCCGTTGAAGGAGAGAGAGAGAGAATGGACTTCAGGAGGTCAGAGATACATAAGGCTGCTAGAGCTGTACTAGGTCATTGTTTGCTGTCAATGTCTTTCATGTCTTGTTGTTACTAAAATAATCTCCCAGTGAAGAAGCCTGGAGCAGTTGCTTCTTAGCAAAGCATGGCTGTCAGCCCTTTTGCTCAAGTGTAACCAAGTTATGCTTCATTACCTGCAGTGCCTAAAATCCCCAGGTCTAATGGGGTTCTCATGTTAGCTCTGGTACCTACTGAGGAGTTAGTGGTCTGAGGAACTTGCCCGTGAAAGGATGGAAGGGGAAGCACGGAGAGGTACAACTTGTATAGTTCAGAAATGCAGAGCAAGGACTGGCATGAAGGTGTCTGGCACTGCCTCTTCATCTGTACAGTACGAGAATGCGAGTGATGCTGGCAGTGAACAGAGGTATTTTATATGTTGCTGAAAACCCACCTGACATGTTTGGTATCACAGGAGGGTTTCATTCTTTCTGAAAATGTTGGTCAGTGAATGGACAAGCTGAGGAAGGCAAGTATCTTATTGCTGTCCATCAAATGGTTACTCTGAGCTTTGAAGTTCTTAAAGCTGTTTTAGCACAGTTTCACTGCACAAAGAAGCATCCTAGTCCTTCTAAAACCGATTTTTCTCTGCATAATGAGCCAACAGACCTATTATTCCATGATGTAGTTTGACTTTTAGCTTGCAACACAACTTGGAAGCATCTGTTTCTTTTTAAAATAACATCAGCAGATGTATTTACCAATTAGAAAAATGACTCAAACATCCATGTCATTTTAATTGTATCAGGTTTTGGCAGCTGCAAAGAAAATTACCTGCTAATAGCTTGTTCAGCTCTCCCTCCTTGACTTTTCTCTGCTGTAAAGTCTTTCTAGAGGGCAAAAAAAAAGTGGTAAGCACTCTAAAGAGTATTTCACAGAAAAAGTATTTCATTCTTTTCACAGCTGCTATTTCACATAGCTATTTCCAGTGTTTTAGCTGGTAGTTTCCTGCTAGAACATCTATGTTAGTTTGTCTTCTGCTAGTTTCTGGAATA
>VZSG01000005.1:1324257-1354702 GCA_013398315.1 Nothoprocta pentlandii
ATTTATATTTATATTTATATAATATATAAAATATTTTATATTAATTTTATATTAAATTTTATTTATTCTTGTATCTATCACCTAATGAAAATCAGCTAAGCAAAAAAAAAACAAAACTGTGGCAGTGGCATTTCAATTTGAGAATAACAATGCTATTAGGACACTAGGAATTTTAGATCCAACTCTGTAAGATAAACAGAAATAGGGAAATAACTGCCACAGTCAAGGTAGACATGTTCAGAGAAAAGGAAAATGTGTTGCTCGCAAATATAATGAACTAAATGCCTCTAAAGCTAATGGATGCTCATTTTTAAGGCATAATTGGGAAAACTGCCTCTAGGTGTGCGCCCCCCCCCGCCCCGCTCCCAATGCTCTCCCGCACACTTTGGAGTCCAGGACGAGAGAAACAAAATGTTCCAAATGCTGTTTATAAGGAGAAAAAACAGCTGTCTTGATAATATTTTAGTAAGTCCTAATGCAGTTGCTGTATTAGAGCAATACATCTGCAATATAACACTTAAGTTTTTTAGGAATAAAATAATGTTATGAGTGTTAATGTTGAGGAAAGGCTGTGGGATAACCAACCAGATGAGAATAAATCTTGCCTCTTTCTTCATACTGCAAATGGAAAGGCAGTAAGGACCGCACAGCCAGCCAGCCCACATGGAAAATTTGACATACGTGGGATCTAAACCTCCTCTAACTTACATAATGTGATTATAATTCTTTTCCAAAGAAGCAGGAAATGGTTAATGCATGTTCAGCTTGGGATGGAGCAAAGGAGTTTGGAGCTTAAGTTAGAGCATGACCTACTAAACTCTTATCCATTGCTGGTAGAAGTGGCTCTCTGCTTTTACACGTATAATTCTGTTAGTTATTAAATGGCAGCTTTTTACTTCTCAGCCCATTTTGCCACTGTATCTGTGACACCTTGTTCCACGCCTGCCTTTCTGAAATACTTTAAGTACCTTTCTCCAGTGCAAAATTTGTTACATCTGCAAATTAAATTTTTTCTAACTGCTCCTTCATTCAAATCATAAAGATAGAAATGAATGGTACAAACTTGAGACAAAACTCTCCAGCACAATATGTGCAGGATATATTTTTGTCCTGTAAATGCAACAGTAACTTCCTTTTTTCCCAGAGTTGTTTGCCTCAGAGGATTGTGTTTTCATGTAGTTCTCTACTTGTGTTAAACACTTGAAGTAGATTTTTCTGGCTGTCAGCTTGTGGGGATGGGACTGGTTTTCATGCCTATAGCAGACTCTTGTTCTGTATTCCTTTACCAAAACAACTGCTTAGCAAACCATCGTCTCTTCTGTCATGATTTACCCAAGGTCTGGAATGCCTTGCTTATGAGTGTTCTTCAGTCTTAACACAAATTTAATGGCTACTTTTGTGTTTGACTAGCTAACTGGTCCTTTGTATTTAGTACCTGTCCTAAAAGGACTCTTTAATGATGCTCGATCAACTTCAGGTGCTCTCATCCTATTAAAGCTTTAACCTTCTCTCAGAAAAATTCACCTCAAAAATTTGAAGTTTGATAGAGCTTGAATGCTTGTGTTCCCTGAGTGGGGAATGTTCACATATTATCAATAGGTATAAAAAAATATATTTTCTTAAGAAGATAGTTTTCCTGGTATTTTCACTGTCTACTGAACCACTTAAAATTATTGAAAATCTTCAAGGTCCTTATTAACTCTGCTTATATAAAAGGTACATTGCTGAAGGCTCTCTAGGGACTTTGTATCACAGGTTTGCTAACAAGACTTCAGGTCTTTGTTCTCACTGTAATGTATGGTATTTCTATGTTAGATTAATCTTTTGAAGGGAAATACATACAAGATTATTTTGCCCTTAGCTACTAGGCTTTGGAGAATTTTCAAAATCCAACCTTAATCTAATCTGATGTCCGCTCGTGTTTGTGAGGAACTTAAACACCCAATAAATAGCTATATGACTAAAAATGATGAAATCCATCCTACGTTGTGCACAGCAATCCCTAAAATCCAATACAGTCTTCATGGATCACATCTGGCTAACTGCAGATGTGATGTCAGGTTTTCTTATAACACGATGTTTTATATAAGCGCACCTTATCTAGAAATACGCTGCCTAATTGGCTGCATTTCAAAATGTCTATGGAAGTATGGTAAAATAAATTTGCTACATGGTATACTTAGTGGAAATATATATATATAAATGTAGGCTTATAGACTACTGGTATCAGTCAAATACATGTGTATTTTTGGAGAGGAAGGGATGTGTTCTAACTAAATCCTTACTCATGCTTTGTGCAGTTGTCTCACCAGGCTCAGTTGGCCAACTCCATACCTAAACTTATTCACCTACTATTTAAACAATCACTTAAGGCTTTATTTGGATAAAAAACAGAAACATTGCAGGTTGTGTAAACTGTAAGGACTATAATATTTCTTGTTTTTTTCAGTTCTAATGTTATGTACTCTAGCTTTATAATTCTGTATTGTGGAATATTTTGTATATGTATTCTACACTTTATGAACATAAGATTTATTGTAAAGGAAAACTGGATGTTTGAGAAGATCTATTTGCTTTGACTTTGATTCTAAACAGCTCAGTGGAATGAAAACATTTAGTGGAACCATCAAGTGTAAATGCTGGTAAATATAGTTTAACTATTTCAAATGTTGGACTTTGTGGAGGATACTTGTTTCACACAGCTTGGACTTGAACATAAAAAAACAGGCTTTCTTATGAAATTTTCATTTCTGAGTAGTTAAGTGGATCTGCTTTTGTTCTGTGCCCTGCTCCCCTATTCTGTGCCCAGAGCACAGTCCTGCCTTGTAGAAGAACTGAAGAAAGGCTTGTTCAGAGTGACAATTTTAATGGCAAGATTTTGTGTAAAGAAAACAAAACCATGTTCTAATATGCTTTACAGCAGCATAAATGTAACGTATAGCTAGGGATACTGACATAATATTTTGACCTCTGTGAAGCTGATAGCTCTGATTTATTGGCAGCGACCTCTAGTTGCAGTAATGAAGAGTAGTTTCAGTAACAACAGATGATGATAATAGCATCCCTGGATGCTTCCCTTAAATTTCTCCGGATAGTTCCACAGGAACAGGGTCCCCTGCAGTGTGTAATGTCCCTTCTATTTCCTTAGCTTATTGCTGCAAAATATATAGCTTACTTGATCTGTTAAGATAGGACCTGTATAAACTGACTGGTCAATGACAGCAGTGATATTTATCTAGCTGGAGTTTGTCTAAAAGTCTTTAAGCAGGTAACTTACCTTTCATTTTAATTGACTTGGTGAGGGCTTTTGCCTCTGCAGGCTCTTTTTTTAACTTCAGGTATCTGAGTATTGCCACTGACTATATTAGCTCATAAAGCCTCAGTTAATCTATTTTTTCAGTAACTTTCTCTTCAGCAAACATTACTGTTAGTTTCAAACTGTTATCTACTGTAATTATTGGTGTATTTGTAGCTATTTAAGTTTCAAATGGAGTTTTATGCCTTCTATACTTTGCTAATGCATTCTGGTGATACTAAAAGTTTAAACATTTAAGAAATATGAGACATGTTAATGCATCACTTTAAGATGGATTAAAATCCTGCAACTCTCTAGGCTAACAGAAAATGTCCTTCCCCTCTTCTGCCAATACTGTACACTCTGTACAGAGTGTATCATCTTAAAGCCATTTTTATAGTACTGCTCACTTATGCAGACCCATGACTCTTGGTCTGTATGGAGGCTCTGGGAGGAAGAATACAAATAGCAAAAGAGCATAAATATTACTGAAGATCCAGTAGACTGGTGAAGCTGTGATTGTGTTTTCAGGGATCAAATTTAGGCAGAAGACTGTTGGTTAGAATACCAAAAGAGGCTGAAAGAATTGTGAGGAAGTGTGGGGGAAGCAAAAACCAGTAAGGAATTCCTATCTGGTCTTGTATTGTACTTTCATAGAGAAGTAAGAAGTCCTTGGCTCATCTTCTGGTATGTGGCAGGTGATATCAGGGGAATGAAAGCAGTTAAGAGCTAGGAAGGGCCTAACTCATAAGCCCTTCATCTGGGACCTGGGTGGTAGCAGAACTGGCTTGGTTACTGAATCAGGGTAATGAATAAATAATAAATGGTGTAGTGTGTGCTGGGCTTTAGTTTGTGCTCTCTTTCCAGAAGAGCAAGGAATGAACCCCAGCAAAAATGCCTGTGTGACTGCTCTTGTGACAAAGGGTTTGAATAATGCTGGGAGGATTAGAAGATACCAGGGCCACGTGCTTGCCTTTCTGTGCTTCAGTGAAAGGTGAAGCAGAGGTATCAGTACCTGAATTATTCAGTTTAGGTTTTGAGGGATTTTGAGTCCCTAGACATGATTCTTGAGGTATGAACAGTGTTTGGAGTATCGAAGCCCTCTCTAGTGCAGGGAAGGATGAGACCAGCTTCTGATACTGGCCTGAGCTTCTCCAAAGCTAACAGAAGGGAAACACTGAGCAAAAATACTGCAAGCCATGGCATTCTCTCCAAGTGAATGCTCTCCTGCAGTGGCATCTAAGCAGCTGCTGAAGTATCGTGCAGTCCATTTGGTCATAACAGATGATGCTTAATTTGGGTAAAAGTGGATATTTGGGAGGAGTAGCACATGTAATGCTACTGGTATCCTATTGTAGGTTGTCCTACAATAGATATTTGGATTATTCGGTAGTTGGAGACTTCAGCAGAAAATTAAAGCATGCTTGTGAAGTGGGAGTTGAAGCTCTAAGATGGCAGGTGTTTTATCACTCTAGTTGTCAAGAAACGTCCTCTGAAATCTCACACCCACTCAGATATTGCTATTTTTGAAAATAATTATTCCTGAACTTCTGGTTTGGACTTCAGTAATACATGAACTGTATGTGTGTCCACTAACCAAATGTAATGGTTACTTCCCCCTTTTCTCCATTCATATTGCTCCTATATTACTATATGCTAATACAGGCTTTAGAAAAATGAGCCAATGTATTCTGCTAATAGGGTCTGAGGAAAGATTAAATATTCTGCACAGATGTTAGTTATGATCTTTCTAAGGCTCTCATCATGTGATTCAAACACAAATGTTTACTGGATATAACCAGCTTTTAATTATGATTAAAAAAGTGATAACAGTACCTGCTGATGACAATTTGCTAACAAAACCTTGTTACTAGATGGGTATGAGTAAAGCCTAGTAGTGTCAACGTTTTTCAATTACAGTGAATTTTTCAATTACAATGACATCAATTAAAGGCCATTGATGTCATGTCACGATTTTTATTTGAAGATGAGGGTTCCAAAGGGAATTTTTATTATGGTAGCTGTGATTTTTGTCAAATTATATATATTTTCAGATAGATATATGCATACACCAATGCTAGGTAGATACCTGGGCTTTTTGTTTCCTGAAGATTGAGAGTAAATAACTTAAAATATTTTATCACATGCACTTATTTCTCGTTCACATTGTTAACTATTTACAGACCTTTTTGTTTTGCATATTTGTGTGGTTGTATTTCTTTGTGGAGATATTTCTTATCAGTCATTAAACTGGTAGGGTTTGTTGCTTTTTCACTTTATAATTGCATATAATATTGTTTTGGAGGTATCTAAAAAATAAAATATTGCATAAAGGAGCAGTAAAAGAACAGGCACAGAAAGCTGCACGAAACATAAGGAATTTTCTAGTTGGCCTCGTTGTTAAAATTGCCTGCTGGGCTTTTTGTTCTGAGAGCTGACAGAAGAAATGTCAAGTTGCAAGATGCCTGCTGTCTGAAAGCCAGAAATGCGGCCTGAATGTCTCAGTAACCCAGAACTCCTGGGCTTCAGTAAGAAGTGTAAACAAGTTCCACAAGTTTGTGGTTTTAAATATCTTTGGGTGTTTGCTTCCTGAATTGTATGATCTTTTCCTCAGAACAAAACCCTGCTCTGTATCATTAACCGTTGAAGAGCCTTCTGTGAGTTGGTGTGAGCTCTTAGTAAGCCAATTAAAATCTCATAGCCAAGAAGCAATTAAGCACAGCAAGTGTTCTGTATTTCCCTTGAAGACAAATGATGTGTCTGTCTACCTTTCTGTTAACTGAGGTGTAGCCCTAAGGATGGGCTTACTCACCCTGCATCCCCTTGCCTGTGTATTTTCTACATGCAGAGCTGCCTGCTTTCCCATTGGTCTCTGCTGCCTAGGACTGGGTTGTGGTTATGTGAGATACCTCCCGAGGATTAAGCTGCAGTGTTTGTGTACTCTGCCCATCCCTGACTAATGTGTTCTCTGTAACTCTCCTAAAGGAAAATGCTTAGAGGCAGAGACAGGTGACCAGGTTTCTCTTCGAACAGGAACCCAATTGTTTGGGTTAACCTCTCTTAACCTCTCTTAACTCTGTTCCTCTTAACCTCTATAAATCCTCCTCCACCTCTTCCTTCCACCTGGAAGAGAGTTCCACCTCTCAACCTCTATAAATCCTCCCTGCAAATGAATCCTGTGAGGAAGATGACAGTTTTTGTAGAATCCCTTATGATTCTTGGTCTCATTTCAAGGGATGGAATATGTGTTTTTATAGGAGGACTGTTTTTCTTTTTGGAAAAATGTATGATTTAGAAGGTTTAAAGTAGCACTGTGCTAATGATTGCAATGATCTAAAGTGCACTTTGACTTCCTACTGATTTGTGCACTTAGTTCTCATAACCTACGGTAGCTGAGAAAGTGTATTGCAACTTGGAGTAAGTTGTATACTTTTCTCCTCAGTTGACCTGCTAAGGTTAGCTGTCCTTAACAGTGGTTAAGACTTTTCAAATGAGACCTGAGTCAAGTTATATGCAGTTTTATTCCTTCAGGTGCATCTCTTCATCTGTGTTCAGTAGCTCCTGATTGCAAACTACATAGACATTTAAAAGGTAAGCAAGCAACCAACCATTCTGCAGAACAGGTAACTTGAAGACAGCATGTACAACCACTGTAAATTCTGCAAGGTAATGTCACAATGAGAGATTGCAGTCTGTGTCAGGTAGTACATAGGGAAAGGACAGTTTTGTAATTGTCTAAGTGGTAATCTTTGACTGATTGTGGTGTTCTGATATAAATTCATATTCATCGTTAACCTACATATGCATATATTCACATGCTTGTAACAGCAGAAAATAAATTCAGGACCACTGTTACCATAGAATATCCATTTATTCCTCCTCCACTTCTGCTTTTTATCCCATTCTTCTGAATTGTCTTTTCAAAAATATTTGTCTGAATGCAGCAATTCACTGTAGTAGGTCATTTAATCTGTTTGTATTTGTGTGCAAGATCTCTGTGCTGGCAGTTAGCCTTAAGCTGAGCTATAATTCAGTAATTAGGCTCTTGTTCTACATAGGTATTGATGGGTATTCTATGTCTATGTATCTGTTTAGTACCCTGGCAAAATGTAAACATCATCTGACACACAGAATATTGATTATGCTCTTTAAATGAGTAACTCCACTGAAGCTAATTGCTTGCATGTTTGTCATTGAATCAGTTTAAACACTCATTACATAAAGCAGAGTAACTGTCACCATTTTTGGTGTCTTTATATTGTCAGAAGAGGTGATACCAGATAAGTGACCTCATCCTGTGCAGACAGCTGAAGAAATTCAGGTATTCAAAACCACTTCTTGTCCTCAGGCAGGTTTCACAGGCAGCTAAACTGGCATTTCAGGGTATGAATACCTTGGTTGGGTTTCTGGAGGAGCCAGCAAAGACTGGATAATTAAGAGGAAAGATGGAGGTATTAAAGTAGTAAATGTAAAGTGTGTTAAATTTTTGGAAGGAGAAAGGCTACAGACTTGTGGGGAACTGAAAAGGAAAAAGAAATGCAACTAGTCTGATGGATTCTCCCTCAATCTAGTTACTGTTTGTGTAGCACCCACCCCATGTTTGCTGGCTGACATAGAAACAAAGTCTCTTTGACAATGGGTAGCAAGAAGTACCCTCCAGAAATAATTTCATATTGTAAATGGTACTGTCTTTGTGCTTGGAAATTTTTTATTTTACACATGAAAGACTGAAAAGATGTCTTTACGTGTAAGGACTTTAGAAGTGATTTGAAAGTAAAAGCTGATGCAGCTGCAGGTAAAGAGAACAGTAGCTCAGATGACCAGCGGAGGTTTGCTTGTTGGGAAAGGAAATGAGTGGAGCCAGTGAGTGTGGAGTGTGTAGCTAGTTGCACCCCCTAGAGTGCAACTTCCTCAGGGTTCTTGTATATGATATGTATATAATCTTTAAAGAGTAACTTAAATGTCAACCTGTGAATCTCAACCAGCTGTTCAGCACAAAGCATTAATGCAAAGTTAAACAGAAAAAGTATACATATAAGGGGAGTTAGTAACTTAACAGAAATATGGCATGTTAAGTAATTTTGCTTCCAAAGCCAAGTTTAAAAACCTCAAAGCAAAATTGCCAATACTGTATCACACAGTTCAAGTGGAATAAATTAAGATTCTTTTACTTCAGAATGTTTTTAATACAGTGAAGCTCAAATGTTTTTGATCTGACATGTATGAGAGTAGTTTCCATGACTAACACTTGTCCTTTGGAAGCTTTCTGGGTTCATAAATGAAATAAACTATGATGTCCTTTTATTTATATATATTCCTGTTTTCTATTTCTAGTTATTAATGCTACGGAATAAATATTTAGAATATTAAACCATTAGACAAATTTCATAGTGAGCTCCACTACCACTCAAACCACTGTCTTCATTTTTGCAGTTACAGTGTTTGAGGTTTGTGTATGACTTCTCCTCTTCATTACTAGCTAAAACTTCTTGGCTTGTATGTAGACTCATATAGGGCATCTGACAAAGCTATTGAATCAGAATGACAGAGCTACAACTAGTGTTTGTAGATCTTGCTTGAAAGACAAAACCCAGATTTTTAGGTATCAGAACTGTTGTGGAAGAGCTCTGTTGCCATATAGCCTAAGAATAGTTTAGGGGCTTTGTTGGATAGAGTAAAAGGAAAGGTTTTCTTAAATTGTTAGCTTTGTTCTCTAGCCTCTGTTCTATGTCCCTTCTGTATCTCTTTCATTTTTTTCTTCTGTCTTTCAAAACTCCCATAGATTCCCCTCCATTTTTCTTGTTTGTCCTTCACCAGCGCACACGGCAGAATCATCTTCTGCTCCCATGCAGAGCTGCTGCTTCAAACAGCCTTTTGGTTTCCTTTGTCTGGAGCAAGGTCACGTTGTGGGGAGAGGGCCGGAGTCTGCCTGAGCACATGTTGGAGTAAAACACACTGCATGAGAAGTGCGGGAGGCAAGTTGGGAACAAGGCCCTACTCCTGGCCCCTCCTGCATGTGGGTCAGGAGATTGGTTCAATTTTATATATTTTCTTTCCCTGTGGAGAGTTGAATATCTTTTTCTACGATGTTTGGGGCAGGGAGGGAGGAATTTGGGTGCAGGGCTTGCAGCTGCTGGGTTTTAGCATGGCTGCTGCAGCGGATCAGGCTGTGGGCCAGGCACACACACAGCTCATGGCCCTGTGTTCAGGCTGTCCTGTGGGCCTGGAATCCAGTTCTGTTGACTCGGAGGGCTCCGGGCCGTGCCCTCAGTCTTCTCTGATTAGAGACCAATATTCACTTAAAACTGAGGGGATACCATTTTTGTTTGATTGCTGCTTGAGATATTTGGCTTTGAGTAAGAAACACAATTGTTAACATCTGAAGGCAGCTTCACTTTGGTCTTGCAAAATGGGAACTGAGAGGCAAATACACATTAGAAATCTGCAAGGGTATTCCAGTGTTCTCTGTTAAACTGGCATTATTGAATGTTTTGAGCCTACTTAGTAAGGCCTCACTTTGTCAAGCTGCCCTGTGAGACTGATCGTCTGCAGAGGCCAGCTGCACTTGGGCAGCCACGCAGGGCACGAGTTCACTTGCCAAGGCCAAAATGAGCAAAGATGAAGTGGCTGCACGAAGCTGAAACTTCTCTTCTCAGCAGGATACCCAAATGCAGAGAACTGGGTGCGTTTAGGACATAGTTTTGCAAATGCATAAACCTATTAAACTACATGAGACCACTCAGAGGTACAGAATTAAATAGGAGTGTTTGTCATTAGTATGAAAATGTTTGTAACTTCTTTCCTCATTAAGGCATTTTTAAGAAGGAATAAAATATCTGTACAGGCTTGTCCTCCCATTAGCAAAATTATTTTGCAAGGTTGAAGTTTTATGTTTTCTCTATAGTACAAAAAGATGCTTGTAATTTACCCTGTTGGTTTGCTATGCAGGAATATTCTTAAGAGACTATAAGCTTCAGAGGTATTGCATTTGTCCAACTAATTTGGTTTGCTATGTGTTTTTTGTTCCTTATCCCTATTCATATGGCATACAGGAAGTCTAGAATTTCTGTAAGAACGAGGGACGAGATGAAAACGCAGAGTCTCCGTGTAACCGCGCTTAGGAGCGGTATTAGGAGGGTGCGTTGGCTCTGGAGAGGAGTGGTGTGCCCGGCGGCTGGCTTTGCGGCGGAGCGCCGCGGTGCTGGGGCTGCAGCACCACCAAGTGCCGCGGGGAGCCACGGGGAGCGCAGCCCTGCGCGGGCTCTGCGGCACTGGGGAAAGGGTCCTCTGTCAAGACTGGCCTGATGAGATGTGCAAAATAAAACACTTGATCGTAAATGGTCAAATTAACGACCCTAAGGGAAGGGTGTGTACGTTTATCTATCTATTTGTACTGATGTTCTCTGGAAATACTTCATTTCTGCAGTGCTTTAGGTGAGGGAAAAAATAGCTGCCTGGCCCTCCTGCTGATGGGAGATGATGTTTAACCTAAGACTGGCCCTAGAGAGATATATCTGTAGCCCCTCAATCTTGAGATGATAGAATTACAGCTCTTCCAGTTCTGTACGAGTCACTCATGTTCTAGGGATTTTTATCCACTGGTTGCCAGTTACTTGCACAGTGTAAGCTAACAGCACTGTGCTTTGTGTATGTATGTGATATAATTGCAGAGCAGATGGGCACAATATGATTTTTATAAGAAACAACCATAGATTTGTAGCCAACTTGGAAATAAGAAGGGGTCATCCCTGCCGTTATCATTGCACCCTTTCAGACAATTCCTAAGGGATCTCTCTATTCAATAGCATATTTCTGTTAGTGGTTTGTTTGGATTAAAGTAAATTGTGAAATGTAAACATGTGTTTATATTTCAGAGGAAGCCTTGCTAAAAAAAAAAAAAAAAAGCTTTATGGGAAAGATTCAGCTGTCTGGAAATCCTGGAAACATCCTAGATGATAAAATTCTAGCATCAGGAATGCTCTTGTGCTTTAAGTAGACCTTAATGGATTTGGCCAACTTGAAGTTCCTGGCCAAGGCATCAACTTTAGAGCTGCTCATGATTTTCTTCACTGCAAAATGCAATGAGAAATGCATGTGGAGCTTAAAAACAGGTTAATTATATGGACTGGCACATATCCTCAAAATCTGAGTGAGATTTTTCTGATAGGAAGCACTGTAGAAAGTATTCACTCAACACAAACAGCTGTGCGCATCAAATGCTAGTAAGAAGCAATGTGAGCTATGCAGCAAAATGCCATACTGATTTATAGAGAGGGATGGATAAGAGGCTGACACTCTACTGAGGCAGGGATAAAAGTAGGTTTCCAGTATGTTGTTTCTCCTCCACTCTGTTTCCTGTCTATTACCTTGATATGTGCGTTCATTTATCTATGAAATAAAACTGTTTGATCTTTTGTGCTGCTCCATTTCACTGCAGCTCAGACGGACTGGAAGAACAGCTGAATAACTTGATATTGAAAACTTAAAGGTCATGAATATTGCATGTAACAGCTGTTTCCACTGGAAAAAAAATGAGGTAATCCCATTGCCTAAAAATGTCTGGAATGTGACAGTCGCTTGGTACAAGTGAAGGAAAACTGGTTTTAACCAGCCTTTCATTTCCTAGGAAAGACCATATTTAGAGTTTTGCATGATTGAATCCTTAAGGGCAAAAGCTAAAAATGTCATTTGTCTAGCTATTTAATCTCTATGAAATAATAGAAATGCAGTTTAGAAAAGGAATTTCTCTGCAGAAGCCTTATTCAGCTTTTGCTTTTTCCAAAGCATTGTGAAATGGTACAACAGAAGAGTCCGACTCTACTTGGAAACTTTCAGTTATAGAATATAACCCTGAATGTGTCAACTCATACTTTGTAATGATAACACATTGAGCATTTTCAATAGGATGCCAAGTTTGAAAAGTGTGGGTGAAATCTGCATCTTCATCTATTTTGTGAGCTCCTTTTCTAGAAGAAATAAGGAATGTGTGCCTTCCAAACAGTCCTATTCTTTATTTTCTGAAAGCATTTGAAAATGCAGGAAAGAACAGACTAAACATTCAGCCTTTGCTGCCTGAAAGAGGAAGGTGTGCTGTGACAAGGGATGTTTGATAGATAGGCAGTAAAAAAGTGATTTAGTTTGTCAGTGGCTCAGTTAAATACCAGTAATAAAAATGCCAAAGGCAGCATTCACAGGTATTTCCTTTATGAAAAGGAGATGTTAATGTACATTTTCTCTGTGCCTTGGGCCTGTTTCTTCCTTTTTCCCACTCTTCTAAAGGTATTTTAAAGTAAATACAAATACGTTCAATAGGACCAGTACTAGGGAAGAATTTGTTTTGAAACTTGATTTTTGTGTGTGTTAAACTATAGCAATACTCGGGCTGCAAAACCCATCATGATAGAATTTTTGTTCTTGATCTGCCTGGTTCCAGTTGATATTTTCCTTTATCAAATGTGAGGGGGGGAGATTTAGGTAAATTTAGGGGCAATTATGGATAGCTGCATAATGAAAATTCAAAATATAAGCAATGTGTGCTATCAGTCTGTTAAATTCTGTTATCAATTAACTTAAATTTCATGGAGGTGGGTTGCTTGTCCACTCTGACATTTTGACATGATTATATCATTGAAATGGAGTAAAACCATTGATTCTGGTACCAAAAAAAAAAAAAAAAAAAAAAAAAAAAAAAAAAAANAAAAAAAAAAAAAAAAAAAAAAAAAAAATCCATCACCCACAGCTCTAAACTTGGAGCTATGTAGTATCATACACTTTACCTTATATTTGATAATACTGTAAGTCCTGTGCAGATGTCCATGATGATCTCAATGCACAGGTGCACTTGAGTGAATCAGTAAAAAACGCTTTGACCCAAAACTGAAATCTTTTGTCCCTTGCCAAATCCCACCTGAGGATCACAGATGTACAGTGGGCTGTAAAATAAGAGTTGCGTTTTTTTAGTGTTTGCTTGTTTAATATGGATGCTGAGTCACTTAAACCCTGCAGTGACATTTAGCCACCTCTGGTTTCACAGAAAGAAAGTCCATTCTGGGTTTGAGAAAGGTTCTTCTCAAACAGTACCACAGCTTCTTGCATGCAAACATGCAAGTTTGAAATGAGAAGCCTTCTTTACCTGATTTCTGAAACTTACCCTAAAAAAATCAAAGAACTAGTTATTTAAAAGACCAAACCCAGCTACTTAATGTCAATAAGTCAAACTGAGTAAGCATTTTGTGAGTGTCACTCTATTGCATTTCTGCATGTTACCCAACCTTTCTAAGAGTATTCTTGTTTCAAAGAAAGTGTATATTTTATTCATCAATTCTATGTGTGAATTGCTTTCTTTTGCATCCTCTTTTTATTGTGCTGAGCTACTAGGAGCAAAAGTCTTTAAAAATGCTACACTGAAATCATCTAGCTCTGAATTGTCTAGTCCTAGCATGTAATATTTGTTGACAAAAATGTCAGCTTATCTATATTAATGTGCTTATCTGGTTCTCTGTAGATTTTCATATGCTGTCTATAGTGTTACTGATAAAGATGGTTGTCCATGTTGATTGTCTGCTCTTCAGCATACCATTCCTGCCCTTTTCATCCAGCTGTGCTCCTTCAATCCTGACTATGGCTCCTGTCTGGAACAGGCAGTCCTGTTGGCAAGGAAGATCCTGGATGGCAGCATGAGCAGTGGGCAGGGATTTGCTGCTTGGAGTTCCCTGGTGCTCCACAGGAAATGGATTTCCTGCTATTAGCCAGATAGGAATCAAGCTTCATAGTCAGCCCTGAGCTGCTGGTCCTTGCTTGTGCTTTCCCAGCAGTTGACGGGCTGAGCCCAGGAATGGAGGAGGCACTTGGTGATTCATAGCGTTCACTCACGTCATGCTGCTGTTACATAGCTTGTAGGATATATTAGATGATAAAATTTTTAATTAAGCAAGATTTTTAACCTTGGAAAAAAATATCTTATATTGTGAGGGGGAGTATAACCCTATCTGCATCTTGTATATGTGTCTGTTTATATATTTAGGTACGTACAGCAATAGTATTTTCCTGTGGAAAATGAATTGGGAAGAAATAATTTGAAGCTGAAATCTTATTTTAATAGTTGCATACTCTTCAGCTTTTTTAATATAGACAGTATTTCATATGAGGCTGATCCAGGTAGCATGTTGTAGGCTGTAGTAGGAGTCCCCACCTGGCAGCTTTGGGGTAACCTGGAAATGCTGCTTCACTCTAACATTTCTTTCCTCTCCTCCAAAACTACAATCAAGGGAGAAAATCTATTGTGCTGTAGTGATGTGTAGAAAGTTACTAAATGATTTGGAATAGCATGGAACTTTCCTAGGTATTCTGTATCTCCTTTAAAAGAAATATTACTATTTAAATGGTATTACTGTTATGTTTTTAGAAGAACTCATTTTGTGTGTGCTTGTGTGTCTGATGTGGAGAACCAACCTGTTCATATTTCTGGAGTTTCTCACGCTTTCCTGTTTTTTTCAGTTCCTCACAGTCCTACAAAGGCCTTTGACAGAGTCCCGAACAAGCTTTTGAAATGTAATCAGGAAAATCTAAACCATATTGAGACCTGGTTCTACTCTTACTTGATTATGTGTGTGTGATGACAGGCCTCAGAAGTTAAATTGACACTCACTGTTGAACTGTGTTTCCAGAAAATATGACTAAATTGCAAGTTTAACACATTTGCCCCTGTAAATACTTGGCAGACTGCTTAGTCATCTTAGAGTGGGAAGTGGATTAAAGACATCAACGTAGAGCAGAGGCTCTTAAAGCTGCTTTTCTGAACAACTTTGGTGGATTTATTTGGTACAAAATTCATAGTGGCTGGTGGTGGCATAACTGTAAAAGACACATTTGAAATATTTGGTTTACAAGTAAGGGGAGAAGGGAGACAACAGTGTTGCTGCCTGGTCTAAAGTTATTTGCAGGATGTGCTGGTGACCAAATAGCAGCGAAATGAAATCAGCAGCCTAGAAAACAAGTAGAATTAAAAGTGCTTATTTCTTTCCCTGTATATTTGAAAAAAAAAAATAAAATAAAAGCTTAAATAGAAATTTTCTCCATCAGTGAAGCATGTGAATTCTGTCCCTCATTCTCTCACAGTATGCAAGCCTGTGACAGAAATTAGGACACTTCCAAATTGTCTGATGAGTCTGACCAGGAATTTTTTTACTGCTAAGGTAGAAGAAAACCTCAGAGGAGAAGCCCCTCAAGTGTTCTGTGTGTTGCCATGTTGAGCCAGAGTGGGATTGAGCTGTAACCTGCTTCTGCTGGAAAAGGTTTATTGAACGCTCCATGAGGAGACTGTATCTTGCTGCTCTTCTGAACTTTCAGTTATCTCTTTTCAGAAGGCATTTACCCTGCTCACGACTCTGTGACTTAACGGGAATTATGATCTGTAGTTTGTGATATATCATTCTTATTACTCTAGTCCTGGCAAAGAGTATGTGAATGCTTTTTAACTCTTCATCTTTTGTGCTGTTCATATATTATGGTAATTAAAAAGTACTTTTTACAGGAAGGGACAGGAAGAAATTTTGAGTACAGATATATTTAACTGTAGATAAAATATCACTTGGGGTTATTTTTCTGATCTTCAGATATCACTTGAGATGGAGTGTGTGCTTTCAGGGCACAAGCTGTTCTATTTTTTTTTTGTTTCAACATGAACCTTGGACAAGGCATGTGAAAAGAAATAAGGGAAATTCATTTGCTGTTGCTAGTTCTTCCTTGGCTTCTTTGTAGATAGCAAACACTGGTGCCAAAAGTACAAAATTAAATAGGATTTTTCTGCTGTGTCTGCAGGAATGCTAGGAATTATGTAGATCAGTAGCCCAGCATCACTGAATAAGAATGAATCAGAACCTGGGGGAGGTTCTGAGACACAAATATGAAGTAGGTATTAATTGGAAAAAAAATTACCTTCCCAACTTTTTTTGTATTGCTCAGGTTCCCAAAATTATTTGTCATTGCCATGCCCGTTTGCAGTTATTTGTCATATGAAAAATTAAAATACATCTTTGTTCACTTCTGAGATATGATGAGGGTGATGTCTTTGAAAGAGGAAAAGAATTGACTGGAACCTTTGCAAGTCTAAATTTGAATGTCTAGATATGTGGATGGTAAAAGGTAAATATTTACAGACTTGAGTGCTTTTTTGTAGAATTTAGTAACTCTATTCTGAGTTTGTTTAATTATGTAGAATTTTTTTCCAAAGGGGCAGTTGACTATGGTAGCCCTAATCTGGGACAGGCAGAGGAGCTGTTTATCATGGTCTCATCTGTGAGATTAGCTGTGCTGCTATTGGGGGTTTGGGAATGGGTGGAAACAAGAAAGCTGATCCATGACCAATAAAAAAAAAAAAAAAGAGGGGGAGGAATGAGACTGAATGATGAGCGAGGGTGTGGAGCTATGACTGAGCCTTTCGACATGACTTGGAAATAGCTGGACAGCCAGAGCATCTGAAAGGAATTCAGGGTAAATATAGGCTCCCCGGAGGCTCTGTACAGAAGAGGGAGCCCTTCTCAAGATAACAGTGTAAAACTAAAAGAAGCTGCTAGAGTTCAACTGCAAAAATTTCAGCTTCTTAAGTAATTCCCAGCTCCTACCTCATTCTTCCAAATGTGACCATTACCAATGAAACTCTCTCCTTGCTATAACACGTGAATCATTCCATTGGGGTACTCATAACTTCTTCTATTAATGCAGTTGTTCCAGGCATATGATCTAGCATGTCCTAAAATAAATTTTAAACTTCCTAATATTAACCCAGCAAATCTTTCCATTCCTACGCAAGCTTAAAAACTAGAATCAAAATAAGCTAGGAGTCAGATATTTACTTTTATTCTGCGAATCAGAGGCTCGCCCCTCTCTGCGCTCAGCTTTCCAGGCTTACCAAGTGACCGATATTATACTGGATGCCTTCCTGTTCCAGGGCCATAGACATTCTGCTGCAACTTAGGTCAGTGCTCAAAATAACCTTGCTAATTGTAAGTCTACAAGTGTCGACTGAAATTTCAGTTAGCTGCCACGCAGCAGAGCCGAATGCTGAGAAATCCCTACTGTAGTTGAGAACGTGCAAGGAGAGGGCAGGCAGGCCCTGACTTGAGCTGCACAGTAACGCAGAGGCAGCAGGTTATTTGCTGTATTTTGTGCAAAACAAAAGCATTTGACTTGACCTTGAAGATGGATTGAGTTGCAAATCATTTATTTTGAATCGTGTATTTTGAATCGTGTATTTTGAAACAGCCTTTATTTTCTGCATTGCTGGTTGCATGTAGCTGCTTTGATTGAGGAAAGGAAATGGGACAGTTGATTTTTTTGCAAACCTGATACCTGGAAACTCTTCCTTCAGTATTAATGAGGTAAGACTCTATTAAAGTGAAATATTTTACAAAACGTTGGTAATGGCTAAAGCAATAAATTGTTAGTATCTGCAAACATTTTCTTTATCTGTAAGGGTGAATGCTCTTCTGAATCAGCTCATTTTTTGAACACTGTAGTGGGTGACCTGTGCGTGTTGCATTTGAAAAGATGCATTCTATCTCCTGTGCACTATAAATCTAAGTTGCTGTTAATGTAGGTTTCTGGACACTGAGAAAGACTTGTTCAAGCTCTTTTATTCACTGCTCTATGTAATATAAAGTTTCTGCCATCATAATCTTATGTTCAAGCAATTGAAATAGTTTGAAATATGTCATCATTAAAGCTCTTAATCCACATCTCTAACAGGGAGATTGTAACTGTTTTTTTGTGTAGGTGAAACTTAACGCGTAGTCTTCTCTATGCCCTGAGTCGTTACTCAGCTAACTTTTTATAGGTCATAATATAATTAGAAGTAGACACTGTAGTATTATAGTCGCATTACTTTGGCTAAAACTTTGACCTATATTGTGAAGAGATGTGTTAAGGCTCAGGAAACCAACAGACTGAAAATATGTAATGGAAAATATGCTAACGTGATCGTTATAGCTGGATTTCAATGCCTAATTAAATTATGTAGCTCTTCCTAGGGAGACTGAATTTGATATAGGATCAGTGACAAGTGAGGAACACTGATTCTTACCACAGTCCCGTTAATTTAGGTGACCATCTTTGAAGTACTGAGAGTTGGTAACCTTCCAAAGGGCCTTTTGCTCTGTTCTCAGTTTGGAGTTGTGTCTGTGCCATGTCCTGAGGAATATACACAAACTGTTCAGAAGGAGCTGTTCTGTTTGCAGAAGCATCGTTCTTTTAAAAATGTAACTAGAGGGAAAAGTGCACCAGTTCTTGGTTAGACCAGGAGGGTTCCTTCAGAGATTTGCATTGGATAAAGATGATAGAGCTTTCAGACTTCCTTTGAGTAGAAGATGGAGGAGGATGAGAAATTTTTGGCTGGTGTATAGATTATATGAGGTGCCTAGAGAAGAAATCTGCCACAGATTATGGTAGCAGTTATCTCTTTTGGGGTAGGAACTTGTCATTATCTACTAGATCTTTAATTTTGGTGGTCAGCTGCCCTTGTGTGAGTTGCCAAGTGCTCTTGTTTAAGCTTTGCTGACTAAGCAAGCAAAGACTATTCCATAAGTCTGTGCCATGGTCTTCAAAAATGCCACTCTTTAGTTTCACTTAAAGCTGAGAGGCACCAAACAATGGGATATTCTGCAGCATATTTGTTTAGAACTGCAGGTATGCTGGGTGCCTATCACATAAATATTGGTGGTCCAATTCCTTGTTTATGACTGCTGTTTAAGATGTTGAAATGTATTTTGAAATGGAAGCTTGAATTCCCTCTGCTTCACGCAAGCACAAGAGCTAGAGGACTCTCTCCTCTTCTGTGGGCACATCTGTAATTCCATTTTAGTTTGGATGAAGAGTGCAACTTGGAAGTGAATCCCTGTTTAATTCATGCTGAAGGATTTGTGCAAACTGCTCAGTATTGTTCATAGTCTTTTTTGACTAGAGGCTCTTTTTCCTTCCTTTCTCACTTTCTCCTTCTAAAATCTAGGAAATATGTTCAATAATTTATGTGATTAAGCTTTGTCTTCATTCTTATTTGATTTGTTGTATCTGCAGTGACCTCCTTTAGGTGACTTTCCCATGCAAGCACTTTTTTATCTGATGTGCAGCTGCCTGGCATGAGTTAGAGATGTGCTGGACTGGTACGCTGTCTGCCTTTATGTACTAGGCTGGTGCACTGTCTGCCTTTATCACATTTTGTACTTCCAGATGAGTCAGGATGCTTCCTCAGATTACTGTGTTGGAGACTTTGCTGTGGTTTTTTGGTATGCTTGTCTTGGAGACGAAATTAGAAAATGTTAGTCAATTCAGAAGTTAATGTTTTGGGAAAGGTATATTAGGTAATACTTTGAGTAATTTTGTTATTCTTTCTGTTCATACTTCAGCTTTGGGAGGGAGAGATTCGTGTGTTCCTTAAGAATTATGCCTTCCCTCAACCCTTTAAAGTGACTAAGCAGTTTGTACAGATTTTAGGATATGATCTTGTTGGGAGTTATAGTAATGGATAAAATCATAACTCTATTCAATGCGTTGGTTAATATTTTTGGTGTCAATGTGCTGCATAGGCTAGAACCGTAAGAAAAGGATAGAGGGGAAACAGATTCAATCTGGCAGCTTTACTGTTACGTATGCTACTTCAAGCCTTTCCCAGCTCTCTAAGTTCCTTCTGGTTTCCTCTGAAACTCTTGATGAAGTGTTGGAAAGCCTCTGAAAAGATTTGGATATTTGACACTCCTGTAGAGAGTAACAGAATGATTGTTTAAATATACTAGCATTCCTTTTACTTTCCTTAAACTCACTAAAAGTTAGGTCAGGATCAGCAGATATGCAAGCTGTGGCCACACCAGGCATCCAGCCCCACTGCTGGTGCAGCTTGTGGTGCCTCAGGCCCCACAGTGGGCCCTGACCTATTCCCCTCTCCAAACCTGCTGTGGTGACGCTGCATTAATGTGTCCTTTAATGTGCTCTGTGCACGGATATCCTTTATATGTGTGGGTAAAAGGCGGCTTACAAAATGGTGTGAATGCTTGGGAAATAAAAATATATATACGTGCACACACTATATATATATATGTGTGTGTGGACTTCAGGACATAAAATTATAGTCCTTAATTTTCTGAGCACCTGGCTAGTCTTAATGGTAACTTCAAGATAAGCTGGCAAACTATGGGAATTTCTTTCTTAAATGAGCAGTGATCTGCACGAGTAACCAAGGCCACTCGTGTGGTGCTTGTCCCCTCTATGTTACTGCCACCCAAATGCCAGGGCGGTGTTCCCAGTGTCAATGTGGGCAGCTTACTTGGCAGGTGGCCGCAGGTCGTGCTTGCCCCATCTGCTGAAAGCTGGGAAAGAGGTGCCAGAGGTGATAACCTTTCACTACAGTTTTCTCACATACAGTAGATCAGTGGATAGAAAGTCAGACTCTAAAAACCCCCAAAGAATAATTCTGTCTCTGGAATTTTCCCTTTTTTTTATTTTATTTTTGATGCTCCTGATTCCAGAAAATGAGAGACTCTCTGATAACTCCAGGCAAGGCCCCTAATAATTTTAGCAGGAGTATCATTTAAATGTAAAGTAGGATTTAGTATCCTATATCTAGTTTGGTTGGCCAGATAATGATATCCTGTATATTCATCAATTTATTTCAAATAAAAGGTAAGAGAGGGGAGTTTAAAAAAAAATATCTAATCACTAATACTTATTGACATGGTTTCCTTAAAACTATCATATTATGATTTTCTTGTTTCACTTCATTTTTGGTTAAGACAGAACTTTAAATATTCCTTTTTTGCAAGAGATGAACCAAAACAGAGAAGAGCCAACCTCCTGTAGGATTTTCCTCCTCTGTCAGAAGCAATTTGACAAGTTGCTAACCTTACCTTCTTCCCTGTTTACATTTCAGACTGTAATGATCTTTGGATCCTGTGGCATCTCTGGTGATTCTTATTATCTGAGAGACATGAAAGATTTGGCTTAGTGTAAACTTAAGATACAATAAGACTAAATTGTTTATAACTTTTTTGCAGGAAATACAAGTATATACAAGTGAGTAAAGTACATAAATATTCATTTGAAGCTTGAAATCACTTAGTTCCAGTCACTTCCTTGAGCAGTTGAATTGCAAAGTGTTAGTTGACAAGCCCAGGCGTGTGAACAGCTTTTCTTTTTCTCATTGCTCTTGCACAGAGGTAAGAGTTACTCCCCTTACCAAAGCTCTGATCTATGAAAAGGTAATTTATAACTCATCTCCATATTCCTAGGGGGGAAAAAAAAACCACAACACATCCAAAAACAATGTGCAAGGCTGCTGATAGTTAAAACTGTTCTATTTACCACCCTAAAAAAAAAAAGTAATTTTCAAAAACGCATAGGTCATACTGGCTTGTGTAAAGATGCAAATGGCAATGACTCTGAAGTGTTTTATAAATTTTACTCCAATTAGAAACATAAAATATATTTGTCTATATATATGTGCATGTACAAATACATAAATATTTAAATAAGCACTGCTGATTTCTAGCTTTTCAAACCCCTTGAACTCAACCATATAGAGTACAAGCATACTTTCCTGAGCAGCATTAATATCTTAAAGCCGATGAGCTTTACAACACAATAAGTCAGTGTTATATACTTGGAAGTTCTCTACTGAAGCTGAACTGACATGGTTAAGAGAATTGTCCTGACAGAGCATAACCTAACCTCTCAAAACTGTTGTATTGAAATTTGCTTTGTATCAGCTCTAATGCCTAATGACACTTTAAAAAAATACAATTAATGCCTAATAGCACAATAAAATTATCATTTAAGATGTTATTTCAGTAACATGTCTACTACTTAAAGGAAGTATTTGTTTCTAAATACAATACTAATACAACCTCTTGCACTATCAAATAAACATCTGAAGCCCCTACTTTTAATGATACTGAATTTTAAAAGATATTTCTTTAAGACCGTTTTAATTTGAAATTAATTTTGTCAACTATATATATACACACACACACACATATACATGTACACATACACACCCCAATTTTTTGCATTACGTGAGAAATATTTATGATTCACTTCCTAAATACTGCGTGAGTGGCATAAAATCTGATTTTTGGTCACTTGATGTTTATATCATGTCCTACTACTTAGATCTCAGTTGAAAATCAAGAACAATATGGACATGATTTTGCTTGAAAAGGAAGTACCCCACAATAACCCTTTCTAAATATGAATCTGTATTAAGACAGCTGTGGTATGACAGATTTGGAAATGGTGAGCTAAACCATATAGTTTATATATGCTGCATTGTATATTAATTGCAAGCATTTTAGTATTTGCTAAAAGCCATCTGAAGTCATATATGTGTTGCACACTCATTAGGAATGATTTGTGACATACTGTCTAATTTTACATTTTCAAGTGTAGAATTAAGCAAAACTGGAATAAAAATATGGGTAGCTTGTGCATTTTACATTTCTTGAAGCATTTATCTCTTGGTTCTGGTTTTCTAAAATTTGCTCTTTTGTTTCTTAATTCACATAAGAGTCACTTTTACTCTATGTAAAAGTATTTTAAACTTCTAAACTTGCAAGTTGTTCTTCCTGGAGATAAGAGCCTTGGCTGTGGTGCGTGTTTGTGAAACTTGCTAGTGTTGATGTACTGCTAACCCTGCCTCGTGCAATTGAGCAGCTGGGAGGCAGGGTGAAACGGGCCTCCTGGTGTACCGGGTCTGTGGGGAAGTGCCCATTTGAGACGCCTGGAATGCTTTGAAATCACCCCTTACCCACGACATGATCTGCAGGAGTGCTCCGGCTGACTTCGATGCTTCTAGCTTTAAAGAAAGGGCAGGAAGGTCCCTGACACAACATGTGGGATGCAATGCAGGCTATACAGCAAGGGCATCCTTTGAATGGTTCCGGCCTGGAAAAAAATTCTCTGTGATCTCCGTAAGTGTTTGTGGATTGACACAAGAGGAGCAGCAGTGCTAGTAAAGCCAAGGCTGCCCAAACACAAGACTGAGACCATGTATCCTCCTTGCTGTCTTTGATGACTGAGGAGAAATAATTTCAAATGCAGGAATGTGTGACAGACATTCCTGGTGCTTTAGCTGCTTTGAAATAGAAAAGAGCCACTTAGCCTGTAAGCTTCCTACCGTGCTCTCAGTTTTCCCACTTTGTGGAAAGCTCGGCAGCGGTGGCAGGGCTGCGCTTCTCCCCTGCTCCGGCAAAGACAGGAGTAGAGTCGCTGCACTGAGTGTTTCATGCAGGAGTAGAGATCCTCCCTTCCCTTTGTTGAATGCTGTTTTTGCCTGGAAGACTTAGTCAAAGAGAGTGAATGAGATTAGTGCTCTTTGGTTTAGCAAGTCAAAATGTTTTGATTAGAACTTTTCCCTTGTGTGCCGCACGTCTGTGAAGGAACAGAGTTCTTCTCCTTTGTAAAACTGCAATTGCAATTTTATTTATATTGGCGTATTGGCGTATTACATTTCAGTAGCTTATTGATGCCTTCAAATGCTTTGTACATGTTTATGTGAGGTTATGCTTTGTTTGTTGTTTGAAACCAATTTATTTCAAGAATGAAGCTGATTTCCCTCAGAAATTTTTCTTCTAAACTGGCAATTTCTGTTTAGAAACAGCTGATCTCCTTTGAAGACTCTAATTAAATCTATTGACTTTAAGAAAAAGAATGTGTCTAAATGGATTTTAAGATAAATGTACATATTCCTCTTTTGTATAATCAGTAAAAGGAGATCTGCTCATCAGTAAACAGAGCTCACACTAAAAAGATTCTGTGGCCCCACAGAAGCTTTCAAGAATTTTCTTGTCCAGTGTCAAGACTACTGTCAGATCTTTAAATTACAACAGAGAGAGAAGATTTGGGTGCCTTCACAGCCAAGTTGCCTGGATAGTAGGTTAGCTGCGAAAGCTTTGGAAAGTCAACGTTCTCAAGAAAGTAATTGTTTCAATGGAAGATTGCTGAACTATTGCTCCATTAGTTTTAAATTCAGCTGGTTTATTTTACATGGATGATCAAATGGTGAAAGTTCTCATCAAATCTGAAGATAGGAATGGTTTTCTGTTTCCTCATGGTTGATGTGATTTACCACACTCATATCTTGTATATTTTGGATGAAACAGTAGCAGAGGGTTCTTGTCATTCTGTAGAATAAGGTCAAAACCAGCCCAGTCCTGGCCAAGCCACTAACAGACAGGTGTTCCATTTCCGCAGGAGAAGGGCGGTGCTGCATGAAAGAGTTATCAAATATTTGAAGGATGTTTTAACAAGTCTTTACTTTTCCATTTCAGTAAGTGTGAATGTATAATCTATAATGAAGATACTTAATGCAGCATAAAGCTGCGTTATTTTTGACAACCTTAAATAACTAGTGCTAGACCCACCTCCCCAAAAGAATCCACTCAAACAAAAAACAGCCCCAAGCATCCCCTATTAGATTCCAAAGGGCATAGTTTTTTAAATGCTTGTTTTTTAAAAGCTTTGCTGCTCCTTCCTTGCACAGGTTTTCATACATTTTTTGTTCTCTTTTGCCAGCAGTGCCAACTGTATCTAGGATCTAAACCTGTTGTAAGTTTTATACAGGCACATAGCAACTATCCTTCTGTATGGAAAAGCTATTCTAGTTATTTGACATATTATCTCATTCAAGTTATCCAATGTCAGGAATATCCCAGAATTGACTGGTCTTGGTTTTGTTTGTCTCAGTACAGTTCTCAAGGGTGTCTCATTTCTTTGCTGCAGGTCCTTCCTTTCCTATATACATACTATAGCCCCTACCAGGTGTTCTAGTAGAGTGTTTTTGTGTTTCAGCTCTGTGAAAGCTGGTAGGTGGACCAACCTACCTAGGTGTCTGTCCTCTAGTGAATGCTATGAATATAAAATCTTTTAAAACCAAAATACCAATTAAACCTAATGGTGGAAACGAGCATTTCAAGGCTTCTTTTCCTGGCTGACTGATGTTCAACCAATATACTTGCACAATGAATATCCTAATTAAACAGGTCACATAAACTGTTAGTTAAGAGCTCCATCAATCAGCACTGATAATTTGACATCTACTTCATCCTGTTCTGAAGTACGTGGATGTAAGAACATGACTGACTGATTCCTGAGATGGCAGAACACAGTAGAAACATCTACTGAGATGACACCCCAAATCAAAGTAAACCAAAATAAAAGGCAAACAGAAAAAGAATAATGTTCCAAAAAGAATGATGCTGCAGATCGAGTGCCTGCTGGTGTGTAACTTATGATGAGGGAGGGAAGCTCACCTAGAGGACCAATGTTTCTCCAAGCTGTTGGTTTGTTTAGTGGACAGGCAGGGTCAGGTATCTTAAAGCTGTTAATGCTCAGTTGTCCCACTACTCTGCCTTCTTCACCAGTAATTTGCACCCATTTTCCCTGCTCACTGAATGCCATGTTGGTGCTAGCTACAGCGCTAGCCTGTCAGTTTGCTCTGACTGGTTTATGACTTGCAGTGAGCCTACAGCTCTCCATGGCAGTTGTGTTTGGTCAAGCTCTGCATTGTTTATGTGTGGCAGTTTCCTCTGGCTTCACATCTATACTTAAAACATTTACAAAAAAGTCTGAGTAGTATTTTCTCTGAAGGTTCTGCTAAATTAGTACTCCAAAACAGGGGGAAAATATCATTATAACACTACTTGGTATATCTGCTTTCTGCAGGTAGCTACAAGATGGAGAGGAAGGAGAAAACTATTTCTCTTTGAGAAATAGTTGCTAATAGCTTTTTATGTTTTATGAGGACCTGTAGATATTTGTTTAGCAATGCAAGTATTCTATTGCTTGACTTTATTGACTATTTTTCAAGTATACAGGAAAAAGGATCTGAAAAAAAAAATCTGAAATTTCTTCCTCAGATTTTTTTTCTTGAACAAGATTTCTACATTCTGATTGGAATCTTTTCTCCTATTGAATAAAAATGTACTTAAAGGAAGTATCAAATGTATAGACATTTTCTTAAATCTTGGGGGTTCTGTGCTTGTACAGTAGTCATAAGAATAAATGGCAATGTGTTTTTTCTACTGAGGTTTTACTGAGACATCAAAGAACAGAAATCTTGCAGTTTAGTTCTTCTGTCACAGCTGTTAACTGGAGCAATGTATTGCAACCTTTTATCTTTCTGGGACTTTGTCATACAGTCCTTATCAGACTTTCTTGAATAGCTTTTTTTTTAACTTTAAAGCTTAGTTTCCCTTGACTCTGAGGGTTTGTTTATGCACATTTTCATTGTCTACAGCAATGCTTGCAGTTGAGGCTATTTTAGTTGATGCGGAGGGCTGTGAGCTTGGCTGATTGATTCAGCAGCTGCACGTTACAGCATCAGCTGTCTGGAGGGCTGAGTGAAGCGGGCAGTTGGCAGTCAAATGGACACAAACCCTATAGCCTAAGAAATTCCACAGTCCATGCTAGAAGATCGCCTGTGAGGATGGCCGAACCTTTACCTTACAACTGAGTGTGGAAACATGTAAACAGAAATGCCTAGTAGGCATTTGAGAGCAGTGGTAACAAAAGATTGTTTCAGAAATGGTACTTTCCAAAATGCTTGCTGTACAAGTTCTCAACATGAAACTGTATGCTGATAAAATGGAAGGTAATTTCTATTATTTTTAAGCTGTATTTGTAGCTGGAGCTATATCTGAGTGATAGATGCCATCAGATAAACCATATAGCCTTAATACTAACTTATTTACACGTTATTCTTGCTAATGGCGACTGTCTCATACTACAGTGTTTAGGTGTCATCGTGGCATGTTAGTCTTTTTTAACAAATGCTGCCTGTAATAAGGAATCTGACAGTATTCTGAAAGTTTTATTTTGTTTTTATTCTGTTTGCTCTCACTCCACTACCTAATGCTATAGAGAAGTAAGGGAAAGGAGGTCCAAAATGCTATGTTAGGTGGTACCAGGTGCCAAGCGAGCCCATGTGGGGTCATAAGGCCATGGCTCTATTCAGACAAGGCTTGGGAGGATGACTTGATGTAAAGATGGGGAGGCATCAAAGTGCATTTTGCTATGCAAAATATTGTTACTATTTAAAATATCATAGTAGAATATTCTCACTGCAAAACCCATGGAACTATGTGAAATGGATATTTTAAGGCAACAGGTGGTGTGAAGAGTTTGATCTGCAGTAGTTGTATTCTAGGTGCTTAGGGCAAGAACATCTTTTTTTCTTGTTTATTGCTATTTTGGCTGTCATATTTTGCCAGGGTTTGCTTGTCACAGTTGGAATTATTTAAAGCTTTGTTTTTCCCTTGTAATTTTTGTAAATTATGTTGGAAATGTTGGGAAAATGGAGGTCTTGTACTAAAATAAATTTCTCATCATCATTATTTCCACTCTTCAAGTACAATTTTTGGAGACCGGACTTCAATAAACTCTGGAAATAGTCAGCTTGCCTCTTGTAATTTTAGCAGGAGAGACATTGACCTTGAATTCCCTTGGAAGGGAATGATGTATTTCTATTTTTAAACATTTATAAAATTTTAAATTCAAATCTATGCTAGATATAATTCTTTCATTTGTTGATTTATAATCAAATATAGATACCAAGGCTGTAGTAAGAAAGTGTTGTAGCCAGCCTTGGATTTGGCATGATGTTATTCACAATTGGGATGCTATTTTTTGCCAGGATAGCATAAAGACAACATGCAAGTGATACAGCTTAGGCAGCAGCTTTATTGATGCTCTGCTGCTGAGGACTAAGTAAGGTTTAGTCACATAGGGAAAATCGTAGTTTCTTCCTAAAAATTTCCCTTTCGTAGAGGGCTGATTTTTACCTTTACGCATCTATTCCCATGTGTAATATGGGATACAGAAATGTGACTTACATGGTTCATCTCAAGCAGTACCCAAAACAATGGTATATGCTCAGGTGCAGGTGTCCGAAGGTCTACAAGTGCGTAGGAAATGCAGCTTGCCCCGTGTTTCCGTGGGCTTGCAGTGCGGGTGTAGGTGGGCAGCACAGTGTGTTTGTGCCATGGGATGGTGTCACCTGGGCACGGGGCACTTGGGCATGCATGAGAACCATTTGTTGAGGACCTGTTGAGCAACTGGAGCTATTAATAGGAGAGCTAAATCCTTTTAAATCTATGCCTGGCCCTGTTGCAGATTAAATCAGACTTCCTGACCAGTTCAATCAGATTTTTCATCTCATGTGAAAAGATAGTGGAGAAAAAAAAAAAAAAAATCCCCAACACACTTCATGTTTACCAACACACAAACAAAGGAAATTTTCCATCATTTTCTCTCACAAAGGTAAAGACTGCAGCAAGAGAAGTTGAATGTTGTGCAGTCCTGGTGCTGAGTGAGCTATGATAGACTCCTGAAAGGGATCTCAGAATGCATATAGCAAGAAAGGGTATGTGGGGACGTGGTTACCTGATCCCTTTCCTGACTTGTTCAGCCACTTGCCAAGTATCCTTCTGATTTTGGCCACACGTCCTTTCTAAAATGTAACTCATTTAAAGAGCTGGTACTTCATTTCTGCTTAAGAGGGAGTATGTAAGAACAGCCTTAAGTTTGAAGACCATCTCCGCTTTACAGGGAGGGTCAGGTAGGCTCCTTTCAGAGTATGTGATCTTTACTTGTGTATAGACTAAGCTGTCCTTAAGTTCACTCCATGTTGTTGCAATGGTCAGGGGTGGATAACTGTCTTGTTAGTACGTAAAGCATTTTGCCACAGCTGTCTCTAAAGCAATTCAAAGACTTTGTGTGTGGAAAATGAACAGCTAATAACAAATGTAAGAATTAAGATACTCCTTGTTTTTATGTAAATACGTGCTTCTCCCAAAACTTCACTGGTGTTGGGATTCCCTTTTTGAGATAGACAAATCTTCCCCAGTAACACAGAAAATTCTACCTCAGAAACTGGGTATGAGAGTCATAGCTAGTTCAAGAGCAGCCCTTGAAAATCTTTTTTTCATTATGGATGCAAAAATTCACACTATAATCTAGATTGATTAGGTAATATTTTCAGTACATTATCTGGTGCTCATCAGGAGTTTTTTGCTCCTTGATCATCATCTCCTCATACACCTTGCAGTTATACAAGCTGTCCTGACAGTTCTTTGGGGAGTGGAATTTGAAATGTAACTAGGTGTGTGATAGTTAGAAAATAATGAAAAGTGATAGTGTAAATTGAAACATACTTAAGTTCATCCACATGAGTAGAAATACAGCTGTGCTAAAGACTCTCCTGTAGGCTAAGAAATGGATAAATGAATGATAGATAGACCAGATAGATTCTGAGCTTTCCCCAAAGCTCAGCAAAGGACTTGTTGAGAGGTTGAGCTTTAATTGGTCCATAGGTTTGTAGAATTTGAGTATTTTGGTTTTATGAAATTGACTTTAAACTTAAAATGGCAAACCTGAACTGAGGAGAAAAAAATGCTTCCGCTTTAGTAGGTGTCTTGTTCTACTGTTACGCTTCTGCTGTACAAAAACATAACAAGGATAACAGAGGCATAAGACTTCATGATAGTTGTTTGGATAATCAAATTATAAAAGAATCAGAATTAAGCTGTTCTCATTTTTGGATATTATGTAATTACTACCATTTATTGAAAAAATATAACAGTTTAAACCTTGGAGGTGTTTTTTTATTCTGAGTGAATAAGTGTTGTAACTGATGTACATTAGCAATCTGCTTTTAAGTTTACCTTACAGATGAAGGAAAAATACTGTAGGCTTTGGGTCTAGTTTGGCCCAGTAATGTGTGTTCAAGTATTCCCCTATTCTTTCACAAATATGATTGTCTGCACTGTACAGATTTGTACTGTATGCACAACAGGTTGAAATTCTGGAGCACTGACTGTTAGAATCGGAGAATATCATTCCATATTTTAGCTTACCTTGTCTCTCTTTTACAA
The DNA here is from genome assembly GCA_013398315.1 of Nothoprocta pentlandii. NCBI lineage: Eukaryota > Metazoa > Chordata > Aves > Tinamiformes > Tinamidae > Nothoprocta > Nothoprocta pentlandii. The sequence continues at coordinate 1,354,462 of VZSG01000005.1, forward strand.
GCCAGTTCAAAGCCTCCCTCCCCTCCTTCTCTTCCACCCATCATCTTGTGTTTGTTCTTGGCTCTCCAAACTGACTAAGGAGAAGATGGCAAACCTCTCATTGCAGCAGCCAGCAATGGATCTCAGAAATAGCTTGTCTGCACTGAGTCTGTCCTGGACATATGCCCCATTTGGCTTTTAGAAATTAGACCAAATAATTTTGTACAAAAGAATTTGGTTGATGATGGCACAGATTGTGTTC
>VZSG01000005.1:1354937-1396130 GCA_013398315.1 Nothoprocta pentlandii
ATCTCCCCTCTCTAAAATCTATTCTGCATTTAATAAAAGACAAGTAGAGCTGATCTATGGAAGAACTGTGCCTGTAGCTAAATACCTACTTTCTTTTTTCATTCCAGGATATTTGTGAGGATATATCTGATCATGTTGAACAAATTCACGCTCTGCTAGAGACTGAGTTTTCCCTGAAGCTTCTGTCTTACTCTGTCAATGTGATCGTCGATATCCACACAGTGCAACTGCTGTGGCACCAGCTACGTGTCTCCGTTCTGGTTCTGAGGGAGCGTATTCTCCAGGGACTGCAAGACGCCAATGGAAACTACACCAGGCAGACTGATATTCTGCAAGCCTTTTCTGAGGAGACAAAGGAGGTATAGTAGCTAAACTGAGCAATTTTGAGAACTTTGTTTGCATTTGAAGTGGCTTATCCCCACTGAACATCTAAAAATGCTAAGATGACAGTTTTAATGATAGCTTATTTCATATATGTACATATATATATACATATATATATATAAAGCAACTTAAAGGAAGTTTCAGTCCATAAGGCCAACTTGCACAACTGTCTCAGGTATCAAGCACTCTTTTCTTCTTTTTAAAGACTGGGAATGTTTACAGAGGCATGTTTGGACTAAAATCCTGGATCTGACCACCCAGAAATTTAAGGTTCATATCTAATTCAAAACTTATTTTTTGTTTGCAAAGACTTCTTGAGCTTAGGCATTTTTGCTTTTCTGGTTGGATTTACAGAAAGTGTAAGAATACATAATATTGTCCACAACTTCCCAGACTAGATTAATTTTGCTTTAGAACAGAGTACATGAGCTTGCTTCTATTTTTGTAGCAAGCCTGTAGTGTGCTTCTAAACAGTTGTACGTATTGCCTGAGATGCACTTATGCAGTCATCATAATTTTTTTCACTCTTTAATGTGTAGAATTAAGACACAGGTATATGATCTGTAAATCTGGATTCTTTTGACTGTACTGCCTTTTGGTACGCATTGTTATTAGATTAGTTTAAAAGGACACTACTGATCTGAGTTTTTAAAACTGAAAGAAAATGCAAATTTTAAATAAGGGTGACAATATGTGATTAAATTGGAATGATCTGAAATTAAGAACATGTTTAGTGGCCTTTTTCCAGCACAAGGCCATAGAATCTCATTGCATTAAGATCTCCGACTGTAGAAAAATATATCTTAATTAAAGCGTCTAATCCCAATATTAGGGTTTCCAGCAAATGAACAATCCTCCACATCATAGACAATCACATAGAGAACGTAGCTATTCCTCTAGTCACTGTTGGGTTTATGATTGCCTTTGCCACAAGAGGCAGTGGGTGGTTCTGAAATCAGTGCTCAGCTATGCCCAGGCCCACCTTCCGCACCCCCATCTTCCTGACGGGCACGTGCCTGCTGCTTCAGATGGGCTTTCTGCTTTGCTGTTGCTAGTAAACCTTCGCTGGCAAGTTTGGGAGAAATCCTCCCTTGTCTTGACATGCAGAGTGGTGAATTGGCAGGAGGTTGCTACTTTATGGCATGAGCATGGTGATTTTGAGAGAACGGGCTGATTGAAATACCAGGAAATGTGAAATGCCTGGTGTAGATCTGATTACAAATGCTGTAAAAGACATGCTAAAAACCCTTCAAAAGACACAAGGTGTGACTGAGGAGGGAGGAAGAAAATGTTGCCAGATAAACTCATGCCATTATAGAAATGACAATTTCCTAGCATAATGACCTTTTTTACTCCAAACTAAAACATAAATAGCTTTTGATAAATAGTAATAGTAGAGACACTATAAATATCAGGTTTTTGTTCTAATGTTTGAGTAACTTTTGAGAATTCTCAGATTTTAGCCTTTAGTTAATTAAGTTGTCCTCAGACATAAAGTTAGGTGCTTCATTCTACTATAATAAATAATATCTAAAGTAGAAACAATTACTGTTATCTGTGTATTCTTATTTGAAATTTTCCCCTGCTATAACATCTTTTCTCTGGAAGAGGAATTCTGATGGTGTGCCATGGTAGGACTCAAAGAGCTGGTTGGAAAGGTTACCTGTGTAAGGGTGGCTTCACATATTCCCTGAGTGGCTTCCACTCACCATGTGGCAGTCCTGTTGGGGCTGTATTTACCCTGTAGCTGCCAAATGCACAAATAAGTGTAAATCAGCCTTGACACAAGGAGCAGGGCTCGTCCTGGCCAAGTAGCTGCAGGAAGGAGCATGAGGACGTGGGGCGCAGGCTGTACGGGCTGGGTCAGGAGAATTGGTAGTTACTGGGGCAGCCTTTGGCGCTCTCGGCACTGCCCTACGGAAAGAGGTCCCTGCAGGAAAGAGCATGGACAAGTTTTGTGACCTGGAGGTATTTTTTAATAAAAACAGTGAAAACTTTAGGAAGTAATGTTTCCTAAGGCTCTTGAAGGCTCTTTTTTCTGCTTCTGAGGTTATCCAAAGATAGATATGGAGAGGAAAAATGAGCTGTGTGCAGCCTCCATGGGGAATTATCTTTTGGATCAAATGGAGGCAGGAAATGCTCAAAATAGTTTTCCAGAGTTTGCTCCAGGCTTTGAATTTTCAAATTCAAATGAAAATCAGTTAGCTTCTAGGAGTTAACTTATCAGTCTTACTTCACAGTTGATAATGACAGGAAGATACAGGAAGGAGCAGTGAAGGCCTATGTCAAAATAAGGTGAATCCCAATGTGCTGTAAGTCTCTGCAGAAGATAAACTGTGAATTTAAATTCACAGAGAAAATATATTTTAAATTAAACTACCTCGTCTGAAAGAGTCAATAAATGCAGAATTGTATCAGTTTAAATATAAACACGAGGAAGGTGTTGGAAATGCATCAAAGAGCTTTACAGGAAACGTTAATGCACAGAGAGCCTTTCTTGGCAGTCAGGAAAATAATTAAATATAAATTTTCCTGAAATAAAAACAGTGGCAATCCTGGCACTGAATAATGCTCCTCTGAAACACGTTTTAAGAGACTGCCTGGGAAATGACCGTGCAAGATGGCTTAATGTATGAGATTGTAAAGTTTATTAATGTTAATAAACACTTTTTTAAGAGATGAAGGAATGGAGCTCATTACTCAGGAAAAATGAAGGCCCTTAGGGCCTTGAAAACGGCTTTGATTTATATATGGCTTTACAGTTTCTAATATTTTCCCAAAATATGAGGGGAAAATGCAGTTGTAATACAGATCATTGTTTAGTCATTATTTCCCTTAATAATTGCAGCTACAAAATATAAATTCGGCAGATTTATAGAAACTCCCCTCTTTAATTCTAGACTACTGATGAGGGATGATTTATGGTGTGGGCCGTTTGTCTAGATAAATGTGCTAAATAAAAGCTATTTTTCAAACCCCAAGATTTTGGTTGATGAATAACTTTTGAACCAAATTCTCTATAGACAATATTTTTACCTGGAGTTTTTTATATGTATATTTTGACTAGTATGTGTGAGGTGGACAAAATAAAGGGATCAAAAGCTAAATGTGCTCATAAAAGGTGGAAACGATAGCCTCTTCTGAGACTGTTATTTTCCAGACCACAGCCAAAGCAATTTATTGCTAGATGAAGAACTGTGGAGTAATTGCATCGACTTAGGCATGTTGCCTAAGATCCTTAAGCTATGGATTTAGTCAGTGGAGTGAAACAAGCTCCTCCAGAGAATTATTAGTATAGGAACCTATTATGAATGCTCAGAATTTACTTCCAAAGACTCTATTACGATGACCAAACATGGGAAGAAAGACCAGTATGCTAATGTGGGCACCTGATGTGAAAATCCTAAAGCATGCAGTGAGTTCTGCCCTTCATGATCATTTTTAAATAGTTATTGTAACTGCTTGAGCTGCTAATGGCTTTCTTATATTTAAGTCTGCTAATTTTTCTCTTTGCAAACATTTTGCTCACAAAGCTACCTAATGGTATACAGCAAGCTAAAGAACAGGAACTGTTTCTATAATTTCAGAATCATTCAGTTACACACTCAGATTTAAAGTTATATGCTGATTCCAGGAAATAGCTGATGCCTGTCTAGGTGTTAGAATATTTCTTGATTTTGCTGTTATTGCTATGTTTCAAACTAATATATACCATTTGCTAGGTGTGGTAGTGTTCTCTGGTTATGTCTGTGGCTGAAGGACTTGTGTCGAGAAGGTTCTGGCAGGAGGACATGGCAGGATGAAGCTGTGGGATTCCTAGCTATCTCGCCTGCTTTTTGAAGTGTTCTGCCTTTTATGCTTCAAATATCCAACAATAATTGTTACTTGATAGCTGGAAAAATGTGTATGGGAAGAAATGTCTGTCATTGCTAGGTGATGCTTGAAAAGACAATATAAAAACTACAGAGCATAGATTTGTGAGACTACGGGATTAACAAAACACCTGGAACAGTCATGATCCCCAAGACCTTCCCACTTCATCTAGGCCAGGTAGTTAGCACAAGGAGTGCTATGGGTCTGCTCTGCTCAATTTGAGTTCTGAGTAAAAGGTCAGTAGAAACATGAGCTGAATTTAAGGGAAAGAATAGCACTACAAATGTGGCAAATGACCTAAAAGTAGCAACTCGCATCAGGTTGAATATAAATATATATTAATTTCACTTTTAATTGCAAAATTTAATTATAAAATATTGGATGTCTTGCAGATCTGTAAGGTACTGCACAAACTGTGAGGCAGGTTGCTGGTGAATGCTTTTCTGGACATTAATGTACTGAAGCATAGTAGCTGAATGTTCATTATTTTGTGCTTATGCATATGAGATTGAATCTTCTAAGAAGTGTCTATGCTTTGTCTCTTTCAGGATCGTCTTGACTCTTTAACTGAAGTTGATGATTCTGGGCAGTTAACTATCAAATGTTCTCAAAATTATTTGTCACTGGATTGTGGTATTACTGCATTTGAACTATCTGACTACAGTCCTAGTGAGGACCTGCTTGGTGCTTTGGATGATATGACCTCCACTCAAGGTAAAGCAAAATCATTTGAATCTTGGAACTACAGTGAGATGGATAAGGACTTTCCAGGACTTATCAGAAGTGTGGGATTGCTTGCAGTGGCAACAGATTCCGTTGCTCCCCAGTGTAATGAAGCTTTAAATGAGAAAAAAACACATTTACCTCTTTCAGGAGAAGATGAGGAGGGAAGCAAAGACAAGGAAGCAACACATGAGCTTTCACTGTTACCTTCTGAGAATTCCTCACTACCTAAAGGACCTTGTTATGAAAATGGTGTCTTACCAACTGATGGCAAAACAGTTTCCACATTAGACACACAGGAATGCAGCCTTCCACAGCACAGTGGTGGTGAAGTCAAACAGCCTCACTATGAGAACTCAACTCCTAAGAGGTCCATTAGAGACTGCTTTAACTATAATGAAGATTCTCCTACACAGCCCACATTGCCAAAAAGAGGTTTATTTCTGAAAGATGATACGTTTAAAGACTATATGGAAGTCAACGATTTAAAAAGACAGATCTCTCAGATAGTAAAGAATGAAATAAGTAGAAGTACACCCTCATTGTTAGACCCACCAGACAGGTCCAAGCTTTGCCTAGCTTTGCAGTCACTCTATACTAACAATTTGTCTGCAGTTAGTCAGTCATATGATTGTTTGAATAAAATAGGTGATAGAAATCTTGAGTACACAGTAAATAATTGCTTTAAGGACAGTTCTGTAAGTGTATGTAAGCCTCCTTACTATATCTGCAAAGAAAAATTGAAGCACAAGAAGTCTCATGACTCTCCAGAGAAAGTGAAATCCAACAGAACATCTGGTGGTGTGTGTAAAATGGGACCACCGATACAAGTCAAGAAAAGAGGACACTCAGGTCAACGAAATGGAATTATTTCTTGCAACGCTCTGTCTCTGGAGGGAACAGAAACGGATTCTGCATCTACATCATCAGATTCTTGTAACCAGAGAGAACCAAGTGAGCAAACACAAGATAAAACTGAGCCTTTAAGTTCACCAGTATGTAGTCAAAAGTGTACTTCCTCGGTTGTTTCTGAGCTTAACTCCTCGCCTCCTCTTCCAGCAAGAGTGATTAATAAAAGTTGCTCCTCATCACCAGGTTCTGTTAATACAAATGGTAAGGATGGTGATGAGGTCTGGTACGGATCTGATGAATATTTAGCACTTCCTTCACATCTCAAACAGACTGAGGTATTGGCTTTGAAGCTAGAAAATCTGACAAAGTTGCTGCCCCAAAAGCCCAGAAGAGAAACCGTTCAGAACATTGATGACTGGGAGCTGTCAGAAATGAACTCAGATTCAGAAATGTATCCAACATACCAGATAAAAAAACACAAAAAAGTGGGTAGGATTTCACCAAGCTCTTCAAGTGATATAGTATCTTCCTTGGGGGACAGTATTGAATCTGGGCCTCTCAGTGATATTCTGTCTGATGAAGAGCTCTGTATGCCTGTGTCCTCTATTAAAAAATACATAGAAGAAAAGTCAGAAAGGACTGCTGTCAATCAGCCCACTGAGAATGAGATTTATGCTTCAAGTAAATCAGGTTTAATTCATCAACTGATGCAAGATATACAGCATCAAGAGAATTATGAAACCATATGGGAAAAAATTGAGGTAAGGCAGTAATTCTGTGTTGCTATGCAGTGTTTTTCGTAAGCCTATACATGCAGATGGGAGCTGCTTTCTTGTTTCATTTTAATGATGAGAAAATCCTCATCTGGCCCATCTACTTTGAGTTGAAAATGGCAGTGAATGTTGTAATAATAGTTATCTGTAGTTATCTTTAGCTGTGCAAAAATTGCCTGCATTATTTTATCTACAGCAATGCCTTTACAGCTTGGTGAAATATTATTTTGTCACTGGAGTTTCTCTTTGAAAAGAATCAGGTAAATTATATGTTATTTTGGGATGAAGAGAAAGATAAACAAACATGAGAAAATCAAGGATCTTTGTTATATTTGGATGAAGTGATACTTTGTATCAGGTTTTTTTTAAAACAAAATCTTTTTAGCCCAAAGATAGAGGAATCATTTTCTTGATTCCTGTTGTGTCATGAACAATAAAAACATTTCTTCTTAATCAGTTCACTTTCCCAGCAGTGATTTTACATTCCTCCTTTCTTCCACCCCCAGGGCTGCTGCATTAAGCATAGGGCCAATCTTTGCATTTTTTTTTTCTTTTCCTTAAGTAAACACTCTTAAAAAATGGCAGCGTACTAGTGCAACACTCTAGTACATTGTACATTGTACTAGAGTACTCCCATCTCTGCAAAAGAAGGGATTTTATCCTTGGCTACTGCATCCCCCTCTTCAGCTCTTTGTTGGGAAGGAAAAAGGGGTTATAATAGCAAACATGGGCCTCTCAGAGAAGAGGTGAGCTTTGGAAAGGGAGGCAAGCTTGATGGAATCTTCAGCTGAAGACCTGTCCATCTCAATAATACAGTTATGTTCTTAGGGTGTTTTGTTTTTGTTTTCCCCTAATGAGTTTGTGTTCCTGGCCACTGTGGAAGGGCTCTTCTATTCAGTACATTTCATGTGCATCTTCAGTAGTGTTTTGTAAAATAACTGTTTGAGGGGGAGGAAGCTCCATCTCTACTGTGATGTCAACAGCCTTTAAAGTTGACAGAAGATGGGATAAACAGTGATCTGTCTGCCTGAACATCAGACCTGGTATCTGCATGATCTTTTGTTTTGTCAAGGTCTGTAAAAGCTTTGGAAATAACAAGGACTTGGGTTTGTAAGTTCAGTAAACACTTTTTATGATGTATGATTTCAAAAACCTTTGAAGATGCTGAAAATATTGTGACCGGCAGAAAGACATTTGAGCTAGAAATGTTTGAATATAAAGCCGGGATACAAAACAGATTTCTTTTTAGCGGAGGGAGCAGCAGCTGTCAGCCTTGGAACAGTTGGCTCCAAAGGGTAGCGACTCAATGATTTAAGTCATTCCTTTCATCCTGATGGCTGGGGATCACCTTCTGGACTCTAAAGAAAGAATTGCCATCATAAGTACAAGTTGTTTTCCAGTTTAAATTTGTGTAGTGTTAAAATTCTTCAAGATAAAGCTGGCAATATTTGCTCAGGCAATAAATCCCATCAAAGCCACTTGTGAATAAATAAGATGCTCTTTAGATACAGACAAACATCCTTTTGGCAAGAAGCAGGTGGCTGAGAAACTTCTTGCAGCACCCTCTCAAATCATCATACTTTTCTCAAACTTTTTGAATGGGTTAACCCCCTATTTTTCAGGGTCATCTGCTGTTGTGTTTCCCTGCAGCTGCAGGTTGGTTCTGCCACAAGTGAGGAATAAGAACAGGCTGTAATTGATGGCTGCAGCTATAAACACTGGCTTTCTTCCCCCATACCCTTCTTACATGGCCTGGGGAGAATAGATAGAGCTCTTGGCAGCAATTAAAAAGTAGCTGGCCATCCACTGGTCAGAGTAAATCCTTCTAGCCAGTCATTAATGCTGCATCTCTTGACCTTGAGGAATTTAGTTACTGTTAACATGGCTTTTACTGTAACTTCTCAGCATTTCTGGTTGGGATCCTTACTTGAGAAATACTGAAATTAGTGTTTCAAAATATCCCTGTCGCGTCTGTTACGGGAAGGGGCTTAGAGTAGGAGAAAGACTTTAGACAGAAAGACGACCAGATGCTTAGAGCAGAAAAACAACTCAGTGATGAATGTCCTTAAAAGCAGCATACAAGAAAATATCATATTTAATGCAGAAAGATATATACTAGCTATACCAGATCATTTTGAGTATGTACTTACTGAACTGTCAATAAAAAAAAGCAAAGGGAAATTTTTAAAATGTCTTGCAAAGAAATTAGAATTTTTTAAAGAAATCTGATGTTCATGAGCCGCTTGCTTGAGTTTTCCCATTGTTTCTAGCAATTGCATCTTTATAAGACAATATTTTTGAATACATGAAATATTACTGAGATGGTTTTGATGTCAGTAATGCAATGGTGCCTTGTTGAGTGTCTGTTTATTTCAACATAAGACTGGAAAATGTAAAATATATTATTAACTGTTGTAAACAAAATCCAGTTCAAAGGTTCCATACTTGTGTCACAGTTAAATTCATTCCTTTGCCTGATTCTCTAAACAGAATATCAAGTGTGCTGTTTCTTTTTAATTACCTTTATTTGGCATTTATAGTCACGCTGTTATTAAGTCTCCAACCCTAAAAACGAATTTCTTAATTGTACGAATACATGTCTTAGCAATATTTCAATACTACTTTTGTTTGCTTTTTTGTTTGTTTTTTCCCCTGGAGTCAGGTTTAAAATGAGAACTTAAGGATGGAAGAAGCATGCTCAAGAACATTGGTAATCTGTTGCAAATGTTTAGCCTAATATGCTTTATTTATGAAGGCTTTAAAACAAGTTAAAATAAATCAGTCTTCTGTTTTGAAAGAAAAGCAGGTTTGAAATGACTTGCAGCTTGAAAATCATTTGAACTCATATTTTAGCTAGAAAATAATGTGAACAAGGAAGCTTCAATCTTTTATAATGACAGGAATGATTTTGAATAAGTATAAATCTGGTAGTATCTTGATGGCAAGCAATTAGTTGAATCTGTGCTAAGGCAATTTTTTGAAGCCTTCTCCATTTTCTCGAATATACTGAGGACAGTCCTGTAGAGGAACTGATATTTCATATTTTCAAATTATGCAGATATTACAACAGTTTTTGAGTAAGTATGACTATATCTGATTTTGAAGAGCTTGCTTAGTCTGCTTAGTTTGCTTGGGCGAAGTTGCTGTTAAACATTTTCTTGCTTTTGAAAATTGCTACAGATTCTTGTCACAGCTTCTATTGCTCTGCACATAGTTGGGTGGTGCACACTTGTGTGTGTAGTACTAGGTACCTCCATTCTGTGGCATGTTACAGTTTCTGACAGTTCTGTATGTGTTTCAGAAATGGAATTTTGGAATTAAACGCTAGAATAATTGACACAGCTTGAATGTGCCTCACATTGGAGAGGTATAGTTGTGCTCTGAGAATGATATTAATGAGCTTAAGGTAGCTATCTAAAGTGAATCTTTAGAAGGCAGATTAAACACTGTAGTTTATTCTACTAACTGGAAGGAAAAAAGATAAAACATCATTCTCACAGGTAAGACTGAGAATTCTTTGTAGTAAGATGACTGATTGCCACTTCTCCTATTTAAAAATAGGATGCTACTGCTATAAGCAGTTTGGGGAATTTTAAAGTTTATGTGAGAAAACTAAACTTTCCTTAAAGTCTTAATAAAAATTGGGTTTTATTTCAGTTTTGCAAAGTGAAAAATCAGAGAGGGTGTTCCTGAGCTGATCTAATGACCATACATTTTTAAGCAACTCACATGAATAAAATAAAAACCTTGTTTGACCAGTTTTATCTTCTTCTCTGATACTAGCCTGACTAAACTGATATCCTTATGCTGTCGCTTGTGATTGGTGATAATCCCATTCTGTTTGATTTTTGTGAGGAACATTGCAAAGAGGAGGAAAGTAACCATTTGCAAGAGATTCCCTCTCAATGAAAATAGGCTCGCTTTGCAGGCCTCCAGGCTTACCGTGTAGAGTAAATGGGTGATTTTTCCAGTTATGCAGACTTACAGGTTGATTTATCACAGCCTCCATGCCTGCAAGAGGCAGCTGAACTTCCTCTGAAAGTAGCAATTTGATATCTATTGATCCTATCTTTTCGGCTCACCACCTTTCCTATATTTACTGTCATTTTTGTTGGCTCGGTGTTCTGGCTGGAGAGCCCACGCAGCTGTGGCTCTGGAAGCCACCTTGGTGGTAAGGGAATACTGCTGCTTTCCTTGCTTTTCTGCTATCAGTGCACATCCCAGGGATCCCATACAGAAGAGCTAGACAAGGGGTTTTGATTTCCAAAGCCTAATCATGGACTGTGTCACCTCTGCACAACAATATTTCCCCTTGGAGGCCTCAGCGGAACCTGAGGCCTCTGCATAAAGCTACAGCCTCAAGACCCCTTCCAAGTTATTGGAGTGTGGTGTTAGTTTGCTGTCTAGGAAGAACTAAGGGCTGATGAGTTTTGAAGAGAAGGACCTACAGAAAGGAGAGAGCAATGTTGTAACTAAAGGTGTGATTGTAACAGCTTGTGTTTCTGGGTGAAAATGGTAATTATATTTTTCACAGGATGCTGACAAAGGGTTCTCCAGGCTTCTCCAAATGGTTTGATGGATTCAGTGCAGCAAAATGTGTGTTGGAGATATGAGTGGGAGTCCATTTGGGTTGTCAGGACCTAATAGGTTAGGAAATACTTGAGGCATTTGGAGAGCTGATTAAAAGAAGGAATTTGTGTTGTTTGGGGGATAGAATAAGAGCTGATTCTGGGCAGCGAATGAGCTGAGCACCACATTGGTACTGTGAAGATAGCTGAATTGCTTTAGGGGAAGCCAAGTTTATTTGTGCTTGAAGGTTATTTTCACCCTTAGAGGAAAGGGCACACACAGGACAAGTGATGTCTGGACTGGGACAGGGCCAAATGAACAGGAACTGTTAGTACTGATGGTGTCTGGAAACAAAGAAGAAATGAAGAACAGAAATCAATAATGGCAGAACAGGTAGAAAAAAAATAAAGGCGATCCACAGGAAAGAGAACTTGTTTCCTTTGGATTACCAAGAAAAATCATTTCTAAAGTGTTTTAGTGCTTCCCCTCATTTCTGTTTCTTTCAATAAATTATGGAGCAATGCTTTTAATACTTCCCCCCCAATAAATTTCCTATTTTTTAAGAGACAAAATGATTGTCAAGATTATTCCATCTCTATTGTGCTGTATATGTTACATTGAAATACTACTTTTGGTTGATGACTAATTTAAGGGAAAAAAAAAAGTAAAAGCGATAACAGATACAGAAATTCCTTGGCAGCTCTACAGTTTAAGTTGACAGCTTTGTTGATTTGCACAGTCTCAAAGTGTTTGAAATGGTACCTAGTCGGACACCAGGGCTCAGGGCTGAGCTCCAATGAGGAGCAGCTGCTTTTGTGCATGTGCTTCTGCAAGCCCTCGGCTCTGATGCAGGCACAGACCTGCTCTAAATGACCACTGTCTCTGTAACTCTGAGTTGGGCTTTAATGATCTGGGCCTGCACCAGAGACATCCACATGATTTGTTTGTGAAATGGAAACTTTCTAGAAACTGGCTTTGGGTGATTTCTTACCTCCTGGCTTCTGCTGAGAGGCCCCTGAGCGCAGCAGAGCTGCAGAGAGGTAGCGGTGAGGCTGCAGGAGGCGAGTTCCTTCACACCATAGCGAAGACCAGCTGGAAGGGGAGCAGTGTGGGCAGCTCACCCTCCTGGAGAGACAACGAAGGCTCCAGATTTAGGGAATGCAGGAATCCTGCTGTCTCGGTTAGGGTTTAGACAGCCACTGAATGGATCCATGTCTGATGGACATAAGGACGACATAAGGATGATCTTATGACCACCACTTCTGTCAGTGTGGAGACCATCTGTGAGAATTCAAGCTTCTGCTCCTGGAGGTAGAGAAAGGCACTTGGGCACCACAGAAACAGGCTTGGAATTTTTCAGTAATGGCACTAGAATTCAAAGTACAGTTGGGAAGTGATTGACTTGCTTTTGGGAATGTACTTTAGGTGTATAGAGGTATAAGAGGAATCTTCTTGTGTTCAGCTCTGAATCACCTAAAGAAGTCCTCTGGTAAAGGGTAGCACTTCGTGGGAAGATTGGTGGGGTTTTTTTGTGTGTGATTTTTTTAAAGAGTTGGGTTATCTTCAGAAGAACCCTATTAACTGATTTTCGTATTGATTTTCATGTTCCTTGGGAAATGCCGTCACTAAGAAAAAGCTGTCAAATGAAAAACTGCTTCTCTAGAGAGTTTCCGTAAACGTTGTAAATACAGAGGGGTGAGAAGAATTATCGTTGCTTTATATTTACCCAGTGCTATGACATGCCCAATGTTAAGGTCTAGCTGTTCTGTTATATAATATACAACTGTTGAATACTTATGTTTTATGCATTATTCTGTAAGAAGAACAGGATATTCCAGAAAGATACAGTATACTGAAATAGTCATGCTCTAAATATTTAATTATTTAAATAATACAGTGCTACTAACCTCCAACTAAATTAAGTTCCAATCTCTCTACTGTTGTTAATGCATCATTGCCTTAAAATGTGTACATGCTAGAGATGAGTCAGAACAAGAGAAATCTTCAAGGGTCTAGAGAGGATTAACTTGAGAGGAAAGATCAAGTCCACTTATGTAAGCTGGTTGCATAACTTTTCAAAATATGTTCATATCCCTCCTTGTGTATCTTTATGTATTTTGACAGCAACTGGTCTTGGTTCCTCCATCCCATCCAGTTTGTTTGATCAGAAGCAAAGCATTAAAGCATGCTGACTTTTAAATCATAGTTGTCATCATTAGGCATCAGTGAATAGAATTTATGGCAAATAGGGACAGGAAACTTTTTTCCTAGAGGCCTGTTTCAGTCTGTAGGACTTTAAATAGATATTGAAACCTATCTTGAAAGCAACCAGAAGGGCAAAAGATGTGTGGGTTTTCTTGTTTGTTTTTGGCCTTGCTTTTGGTTTTGTAGCCCAGATGATTATCTGCTGAAACAGCTGAGCTACGCTTAGCTGATCAAACCAGTATCTTATGTAAATATTCCTTTATTATTAGTCAGAACTTTTTTTGAAGACTCTTTTTGAATCACTTATTTGAATTACTTGAGCATCAATATAACACTCCCCAGAGTGAGAGCTGAGTTTGTCACTGTTTCTCTTGGTTGATGCCTGAAAACTCCCTAGAGTTGGTTGACCAGAGAGCCAAGGCACAAAAAAAATGAGCTATAGATGGGCGGATAAACCAGAGCAACTGAGTATTTATTGCCTTGTCCCTGCTGAAGCTGGCATGTGGCCATGTGGCTCTTTCCTCTCTGCACCGTGCAAGAAAAAATAACCGACAGGGTAATTTAAAGCAGAGACAACCATTCAGCTGAAGTTTTCAGCCCAATGTATATGCCCAAGGGTAGTTAGTCCGTCCTGAGCTCTATGTCCTGTTCCTGCTCTGTTATTACCAGTAAGGAGCCTGTAGCAGCTGCGGTAACACTGGCTTGGGGAGGTCCACACTAGGGTGCAACCTCCTGTATGTTGCAATACAAATCATCTAGACTTAGTATAAGTATAGAAGACATGGGGAAATCATAAATTTGCTAGAATGGCTTTTCAGATAAAAATATAGAGGGTCAAAAGATGAGGAACCTTTTTGTTTAATTTTGTAAACATTAGCAAAACTCTGGACGAGAAAGTAAATCAGGGTAAGGATCTAGAGGACTGGCCTCTAGAGAGCACTGGAGAAAGAAGCTATCAAAAAGGAAAGGTGGGTAAATTAGGAGATAAAAGAACAGCAATTAGTAGAGGAAGTGTCAGGATAGTGTCAGGATTTCCCAGGAGGCTTCTGGTGAAGGAGACCTAAGTGCAGGACAAGGAGCTCAATCCCAGGACTAGGTGAATGTAAAGGAGTAAGGAAGGGAGGTAACACGTCTCGATCTCTCCCCTGTGCCTCTATTTAGAGAAGAGTCGCTGTCATTTTTCTGTTTTTAGCTTTGAACATAGAAATATTAACTTTAAAGCAAATTCATGGGTCAGAAAATTAAAATACCTCCTGTTGAGGGAAGACTTTATCCCCCTTTTAACCAATTAGCCTTATTCAAAAGGAAATTCTGAGTTAGGAGTTCTGATGGGATGAAATCAAGGTCATACCTTAATCCATGTCAAGGGTATACTGGAGGCCAATATATTCAGTAGTTACTCAGAAATAAACAGTATCTGTTCTATTTTAAGAAAGTTTTTTCCTCTTCTATTTACTTTTAGAAATTGTAATATACTACCCTCTTGAGGCCAGAGCTCGTTACTGCACCTATTTAAAAGAAAGAACTGTGATTGTGGCTCTTAGAAGTTCAATAATTAAATTGTAAATCAGAGTATTTTATTCCTTTTTAATAAGATATTTTATTTAATTTAGAATCCAATACATTTTTCTGGCTGTTTATTTTATTCCACCAAACTTAACTCTGAACTATCGTTCTCTAAAATAATGATGTGAATATATTGCTGTTCTCAAACGCAAAAGAAAAAGCAGAACCTGCACTTCTACGTATTTTGTGAAATATTTTTCGGAAAAACCTTCTGTGCACTGCAAATAATTCATAAATGTTGTCTCACTGCAAATGTAACTGTCACTTTCGGTTTTATTTGCTGAAATATAGGTGTGTTGTTTAACTAAGCAATGCTTCATCCTTGCTTTGTGTCCGTCAGGGCAAAAGTAGTGTCTGTCTTCCATTATCTGTCACTTACTGGCTAGCTTGTTGAGATTGTCATGTAAAAAATCATGAACTTAACTTTTAGCTTGCTGAAGTTTACCCTTTTTTGGCATGGACATGGACAACGTTTGGAGATAAAGCTGAAATGGTGCAAAGTTGAGGCTGCAGCAGCACCTACACAGAGTGGTGTGCATTGCTCCCGTGCACTCCTGAGGGCTCTGCCTGCAGGGGACGGGCTCCCTTCCTGCTGCTGCCAGGTCACCGAGTCCCTTGGAGGTGCCAGTGGGGCTGGAGCGTGGGGGGCAGCAGCAGCCCCATGGCCTGGGCAGCAGCTGCCCCAGGGCCTCTCACTCCCTGCAGCCCAAACGCTCCGGGAATGCGAGGCAAGGAATGCTGGTCATCCACAGCTATCTATTTTTCAGAGCTGAGTAAAACTATACAGTAATATATTGCAAAAGAGCATCATGTGAAAGCTACAAATGGAGATCGGTTTCTTTTGGCGGTGGTGGAGTTCATAATCTCTATGTGTGTTAGCTGTATAACAGTCTAAAAATAGTATGTTGCCAACACAACTTTTGAAATAATCATTTGAAGAGGCAGTGCAGTATTGCAAAGTGCTCTTAGCCTGTGAATTGCTTTAATGTTAACAATCATATTGGCCACATTTAAGAGGATAATCAGACAATAGCTTTACTAAAAATGAAGATGCTGATTTTAGCCCTGCACTAACCACAGTTTGGTTCAAAGCATGACAGATGTTTCATAATGAAGGAAAAGGGTTGGATCAGGAGACTTGATTTTTAGGCCTATCTGATGAACAAATAGTAAACTTCCACTTGTGAACAATAGGAGATGAACTTCCATATTTTCTAGTATTACCTAGAACTGCTCGAGTGGACAAAAGAGGATCTGGGGGGGTTGTGTAACAGGTGGCATGGTCAGAGCCTTGTGCTTCTATCCCATAAACAGGACATAGGGATCCACCTTGGTACCTGTTGCCTCCCTTGGTTCCTCTCAAGCCAGATGTGTCTGCACCCACCCCATGTGCCTGAATCCTATTGGAAGCTCAGCATCCTTCCTGCTGGTCCTGCAGAGCAAAAGCCCCCATTTGTGGGCATTTCTATCGCCATCTTTCATGGCTCAGGCATATTTGCAGTTCTTGCTCTTCCTTGGGTACATCTCTGGATGCAGCCATCTAGTGACCCTGTTGTCACGCTTCGCTCCCTGCTTTACCAGTGCAGTGTGTGACCTAAAAGCATTTGCATCTCTTAACTGTTCTCCCGATTTGTCTAGTCTTCAACTGAGACAGGGCCATGTGAGGATAGAAAGGCCCTAGCTCAAATTATTTAGTGCTGTGATGTATTAGAAATCTGAAACTTGTCTTGTACTGGAGCATGAAAAGGCTCAGTTAAAATATACATTTATTTTAAGAATAATGGGAGCTACTAGTAGGCATGACCAATTAGAGACGTGGCTATTTATGAATAAATATATTTTTAGAAACAATATGATAAACGCCAGTAGCATAATGAACTGCGAAGACCAGATTTGGATGATCATCTGAAAGTTGTCTTGTCACCCAGCTGTGCTACCTTGGCCTCTGTGAGCTTCTCTATTTTATTCTCAATGGCACCAAAAAAAAAAAAAAAAATAAAATAAATAAAAAAAAAAACCACCAATTTGATCCTTCTGTGCCCCAACCCTAAAAACCTACCTTATCTTACCCATTACCCTTACTTATCCTGAGCCGAGTTTAACTTTTTGGAGAAAACAAACAAAACAGCAAAAATAAAATGATCTTTTACTAAACTTTCTTTTCTTTTATCCCTTCTTCCCTTGCAGTTTATGTCTCTTTCTCTTATAGTCTATTCTTCTTTCTGTCCCCTGTCTCACTTCCAGGGCTTTCAGTATCCTTTAATCTTTTTCCCCTCTCCTTACTGTTCCTTAGACGATTCAGCAGGTTTCTATTTTTTTCCCCTCCCACAGGAATCTTTTCTAACTCTACTTTAAAATTTCGTTAGAGCCCAGGCTAGGGATGCTGAATGAGATGTGTGATAGAAACACGGAGGACAAACATATTTACACTGCAGAGCTGTTCTGACACACTGGTGCAGAGCAGTGGAGAAGATTTTCTTCTCTAGCCGATGTCTCTGTGACTGCAAAAACCAGCTGCTTAGGCACCTCAAAGATTTTTGTTAATATTACTTCTGTCACTTTGAGGGGATGTTTTAGTCTGCAGAACAGCGTTACTCAGGTGGTACGAAGTGCCTCCACGAGGGGGCTTTCGAAGGCTGCGTTTTAGCAAAGCTGGTCTGTGGGATGCTGCGCTGCTGCCCCGGCTTCGCAGCTGTGATCCCGCGCTGGGGCCTGACATGAAACTTCAGTGGCTTTAAACATCGCCTGAAAAAATCACAAAGGGTCAAGCTATTATGAATTACAATTTAGCAAGCAGACAAGCAAAAAGGAGAATATTCTGTTACCTACAATGTGAATATAAGTCTTTTTCTATGCAAAGAGAGATATGCTGTGACACGGGGATTTTTGATTCTTACACCACTTTGGAGAAGTAGCGCTGACCTCCCATACTTCTTCAGCCCTCGTGAACGGATGCAGGATGCTGAGGGCCTGGTCTGGCTCTGGGGCTATTAACGTGATGCCTCATTTAGAAAGGTTTGTCACATCGTGATGACGAGGGATCAGCCATTTTGTATGCCTGGCACTGCTGCCATCGGAGCAGATGGCCTCTCTGGAGGTTTACAACCAATCCATATTGCTGTTAAGTTCATCCCAGATGATTCTTTAAATGATAGATGAGTTGGAGACTCTTCCCTTTCCCTCTCTTTTCTCCTCTAGCCCTCTTTAGGTTTGAATACGTGTGAAATCACCACGGTGCTGGCCTTCTCCATGCTGCTACCTGCATTTGATCTATGGAGCTGTCTTGGTCTCGATGCCATGTTGATCTCTGTTGTGTCCTTCCAGCCTACAGGCTTTGCACCTGAAATGCTAGGTGCCCACAGGTCCTTCAAAAGGGGAAATGGGGAAGGTCTGGAAGCTTGCCTGGTGTCCTAGAATATACCTCTTGGAAATGAGGATTAGGATTTGAGGATTTGGCTAATCTTTTCTTGTGTCCATCTTTTTTTTGCTCCAGAGTTATTCTGCTGCTACTGTGAATATCTTTCTTATACGTCTCTGATATGCCTTAATTCTGGAAGATTCAAATAGTAGTTGAGGCTCTATTAAGTGAAAAGTAGATCTTTAGCTGAGCAAAGGTAAGACAGAACATAGGTGGAGAAGGGATTCTTTTTGGCGTCATGGAAAGTGGAATCTGCACAGCTATATTTAGGAATGATTTAATATTTGGGTTGGCGTAACCCCCTCTTGGATATTTTTGCTACCAGATAATGATTCCTCGGGGCTGTGAAATATTTATTGTGGAATGAGATCACCTGTTACTTTCTGATTAGTCATCAAATGGAGTTGCTTTTAACAGATTGAAAAGTGACATTTTGTATGTGTGTGTTCTTGTGTGTGTGCGTGTGTGTATTCTGCTTTTTAAGCTTTTCTTGCTTTCATGGTATGGCACTCTTAACTAAAAGGCCCTACAAAATGTAGAACTTAAAAATCCTGCCTACCCTTCCTGCGAAATGAAATGAAAATCAACTTTGAAATCTTAGCAAAATCTCCAGGTTTCATAGTGGATCATAGAACCTGCTAAAAATTAAGGTTGGGAGTACCCTAACATTAGCTTTCAGACTGAAGCCAGAACTGAGCTAACTAGTATTTTCCTAGACCTGGAGCAACTGTGCTTCATCACCCTCCTGTTTCAAGTCTGGAAGTAATTCTCAATTCCAGTGTGAAATCTTCCTGAATAAGTGACATATGGCCAAATAAGTCTGACTGGTTTTGCTTAATGCAGCTCTGTTTTTATATATTAATTCTCCTCATTTCCCAGCACCAGAACGTATGCTAGAGACCCTAAAACTAGCAGAAGCCAGGAGTCTGTGAATGCTCCTGTGTGCTATTTTCTATTATGTAATTAAATAACTTCTGACAAATTAGACAAGATCTCCATTAGGGAAAATAAATTCAAAAGCCCTATGTAAGTCTGCATGTTATACTTGGGCACCAAAACCTCTAGAATAGACTCTTCTTAAAGTGTTTTTAGAATTTAACAGTAGGACTTTTTAAATGCTCAACGTGGCTGCCTGTAGTAGAGGACTGATCCCTGTCTTTACACAGATGTCCACCAATAAAAATCTTCAGTCCTTGTATTTTCCTTGTTTAGAGCACAGACTATGCTTTGTAAGTGCTTGCAGCAATACATATGAGAAGTGGCTTCAAATATTAGAGAGAGTCAACCAGTAAAGCAGAATTTAAGCTCTAGTGTCTGTCACATTTTAAGTTGTACATCCTCATAACTGAGTGTTGCCAGGTAGATGTGGCACTTCTTGGTAGAAAACTGGTTTGTTTTATTTGCAATCTGTGAATGAATGTATCCCGAGGTGTGTGTTGTGTGGTAACATCCTACGGATGTTGTGTTTGGGCAGCGCAAGGTCGCAGCCTGCCGCAGAATCCTGACAGTGTCGCACAAAGAGTATTTTCCATGGGGGCATCTTGGTTCCTGGAGGAGTCCTCACATCTGTGCAGCTAATGGTTTTACTGTTGCCTCTGGGTCTGGCTCCAATTAAATTGACCATGGCAGTTAGTACAGCAGCATCCTCTTGAGTACCTGGATTTCTTTGACTTACCTTTGCCTATGAAGAAAGTGCACTTTTATCCTTTTGAAAATAAAGTCCATGGGCAGGAATGAGTTCCTCCTGAGACTAATATGCAAGTCCTTTTGTGGTTAGACAAAGGGTTTTCTTAATGTATTCTGTGATAGAAGTGCCCTTAGAGCCAGCTCATCCTTGTACGCAGACCCTCTGTGAGCTCAGTCTTTTTGTAAATTGGGAACAAACTTTACAACACACTCTGCTTGCAACAAAATTGGACATTCATTTTTAAGCACACAACCTCATAACCAATTCTTTTAAGAACAGAACTCCCTTTGTGCAATAAAAGGTAAGGTAGAGGGGAAGAAAGATCTAGGGTAGTGATTTAACAAGCACTGTGTTTTGGTGCTTCCGTACTGAGGCTTGCAGAATACAGCACATTCTGCAGTCACTTTTAACTGCCATAACAGATGATTTTGGTATCTTGGTGTTTAATAGTTTGGTGCTTTGGTTTAATTTTTGTCTTAGTTCAAGTCTTAGAAATGTTTTTTGCTTTAAAAAGGCAACTGACCAAAGTTCAAGTGTGCCATAGGGTGACAGCCAGCAGGCATGCTAAATTAAAATGTTAGCTTAATAAGCTGAGCAGTAGTAACACTGCAGAGCTTAAAATTACAAGCCAAAAGGTGTTGAAATAATGTTCCTACCTGTGTCATGTGTATCCAGTAGTTTTAGGGAATTTTTATCTGTAGTGAAGTGGTGGAAGCAAAATTTGGCTTGGGAAGAAAGCATACATAAAATTTTGCATGATGGTGTTAACTAGGTGCAGTTGCATCCTCTATGCTTCATGGCATAATTTTCACAATGTTAATACTAGCTTTCTTAACTACATTCAAGCAGATACCCCATCTAAAGGAATGTGACCTCTGAAATACATTTAAAACATTAAAAATCATGCTGCTTTTTGTCTACTCTTAAAAAAAGTTGCGATTTTTGATGTTGTAAAAATTCTGTGTTTACAATTTTTTGGGTCCAAACTTGCTGTCTCTTAGGTTTGAGCTCAAAGTTATAGATCAGACTCCAAGGTCTTAGCCTGCTCTTATTCTAAATAAGATTTATAAAGCTGGATTTGTCAAGTGGTAGCTGCAGCTGAGATGGAAACCTGCTCCTTTCCCATTCCATTCAATTAATGAAAGGTGAACTTCAAAGCCTAAATGAGATCATTTGAAGTGCTAAAATTATTGAACACCAGAACTGTTTACTCTTCTATATGACCCTAAAAAGAGATTGCCAAGTACAAATAAAACTTAACCATTGAAATAGAGCTAGGGAATCTTAAAAGTCCTAGTGCAAGGAGCAGTGTTTGCTTAGCTGAGAGGGACTTGTGCACAATTTAAATTGACTCACTTGACACAATTTTTTTTAAAGACTGTGACCGTGCTCAGAAGCCTTGAAGTTGATCATCTGCTTGTTGTTTTGCTGGTAGGAGAGGCAGCTTTAAAATTTCTCCTGGGCTTTCTGCTTTGTTCTCTTTTGGCCGTTCGCAGCAGCTGTGCCAATTGCTCCAGGGGGATTTGTAGCTAGGCTTGGTGGTACCAAAGCTCCTTGGATGACTCGTGCAAAGGCAGCTCCATCAACCACAGTCCACCTGCCACAAGTGTGGAAGCAGCAGGGTGCTGGTTTCCAACCCCCAGGCGGGATGGAGTGTCCTTGGGTCAGTGGTGGATGATGATGATTGGGATGTTGGGAGCTGGAGGGCAGTGGGGAATGTGGGCCATGCTGAGGAGGAGCTGCTTGTGGTGGACAGTGAGGTGGGCTGAGGAGTCGTCCCGCATAGGGAGCAATGTGCAAACGGGGTCCAGCGAAACAGGAGGAAGGACCGGAGTCAGGAAGCAAGCGCTCGGCTGGCTGAAGGCTGCTCATATCTGTGAACATTCTGATTTTTCTGATTTTCTAGTTATTTAATTTTTTAAAATTGAGTTTTTCAGGCCAGCACAGCTGCTCCCCTGCTCTGTTGCCCCGTGTGCCAGATGTGGCCTGCTAGCCAAACCCGGCCGTTTTGGACCAGCTCTGCTTGGCGTGGGGAGCTCGTGGCCCTCGGCCGCAGCCAGGAGCCACGACCCTTCATGGGGCCCTGAGCTCGGCGCCCAGCCCCGGGACGCGCTGGCCTCCGCGTGCGGCAGCCCCTGTGGCGGGGAGCCTTGGTCGTGAAGGAGAAAGTCGTAGGACGCTTCATCTTGTCACGCTTATTTTGTAATTCTTTGGTTAATTAATACTTTAATTTTATAGAACAATTAAGTGCATCTTCATTCTTGAAGACTGTCAGCACCAAGATACACTGAGTTGTAGCTAGTTTTACCCAGTACTTACAATGTCTTTTTCATTCCTATCTATCCAAAGCAAATAGAATTAAACCACAAAAAAATAGTTTTTTGCATGCCACATTTCAGATTGAACCCATTTTGCTGTAGTTCTGTGTGGAGATGTGTGATGTGAACTTGTTTCCTCTCTAGAAAAATCTATATGATTGTAGTATAATAAAATGAAAAGCTCAACAGGTGAACATTTACACATTTTGCTGTGTGGGGAATGCCAAGAGCTTTATCATTATTTGCAAACTTTCCTACAGGAGTTGCTACAGTTCATCCAATATGCAGCATTTGTTTGTTTTAAACAGTGTAGAACAGCAATAGTCTAACAAAGGCCTGGAGCTTTTTAATAGCATCAAGCACCGTATGAAACTCTTGCATTTGCAAAAGTGAACCAGCTGCTGAAAAGGCAGCCTGGAGTGCACTGGTGCTCCTCTTTTTCCTGTTCTGGTTCCTCATTTTCTCCCTAGGGACATCTTGCACAGTCATTTTTAGCTACAATGGGGCTCACTATGAGCTTTCAACTTCCAGCAAGTTTTGATGGAATATGTAATAGTTTAATTTTCCATTACCAAAACATGGCTTGGATAGAGTTTTACTGTATTTTTTATTATAAGCATGATAGCATCTGGATCAGAGTGCAAGTCAGCATAGCTGACAATGTCACGGCTTGTTTTATACCTGTTGATAATCTTTCCTGCCTTAATAAGAGCTAGGAAAAAAATTCTAGAGGATAGAAAAACAAATTCAAACAGGAAAGGCAGAAGAATAAGAAGTTTATAGCAAGGGATGAGGTTGCATATTCAGTGATTTAAAAAGAAAAACTGAAAAAATATGTCATTTTAGGAATTTGTTTCACTGAGCAGTCCTGGATTTGGCTTCCAGATTATATATGTGCTGTCCTTTGTTTTGATTTAATTGATGCTGAAAAAAGTATGTTTCTTTTTTTATTCTGATTATTTTTATTTTCTGAGGGTAGCTCTGTGCTGTGGGCGCCTCGGTGTGCGGGTTTGTTTGCCGTGTTGTCCCGGCGGGCGGCAGGGGGCGCTGCGCGCCCGGGCTGGCGCCGCCGCCGCTGCGGGACCGGGACCAGGACCGGGACTAGGACCAGGACCGGGACCAGGACCAGGCGGCTGCTCCTGCGGTTAGTGCCGCCCCGCCGCAGCTCCTTACCCGCCGCGGGGACCTAGTCCGGGATGGTCGCCCGGGGCGACTCAGGCGAGATTTTAACGTGCCGAAGGGAAAGAAATGATACTTGGAAATTTTTCCTTTTTTTTTTTTTTTTTTTTTTTCCTTCCTAAAAGAGTTTGGCTCATCACAGTTTTGAGTGCTATTGTGTTTATTTTTTTTCAAGGCCCCACGCTGCCCCCGAGGGAGTGCAGGTGTCACCCACCTGCTGCAGGCACCGTCTCTCTGTGGCAGGTACCGCTCAGATCCCGCACTCCTCAGAGCAGGGAGGAGATGCTGAGGTTTTCTCAAACCCCAGTGCCCGAGAGTTTCCAAAGCTAAACACCAAGGAACAAACACCGCAGCCCACCAGCGTGTTGCGGGAGGGCAGGAACGGTGGTTGCTGGTGGTTGCTTTTGTGCCCGTGCGGTCCTGTGGCACTTCCGAGTGATGCTTTGAGGGCCCCATTACTGCAGGCAGGTGTTTGGCGTGGCTGTCTCTGTAAAATACGTAGTGCACATCCAAACGAGGGCCTGCCTCCGTGTTCTGTGTGCTTACCGCATCACCTTGTCTCCCAAGGACAGCGTGTTGCTGAAACGCAGGCAGAGATTTATTGGAGGGGCTGGGAGGACTTCACTCCTGCCGCCTGTCCCCACGAGCTCCCGCTCCGCTGCCAGCCTGGCCTCTCAGGCCCGGCTGCTCCTCCGGCTTCTGCTCTGAATGGAGATGGAAATTCTGCTCGGACTGCGGCATCATAGTTACTAACCAACAATATAATCATTGTTAGACTTGTATTAGCCCAGTCTTTGGATGCTTGTGTTAGACACTCCTCTTCAAAGCTCATTTTCAGGCTGGTTACTTTACTACATTAACCTTCTTTTTTGTAGTGGATAACAGACTTTGGTAAAATTATCTGTACTCAATACCTGCTGCTGGTATCATCCAGTCACATAAATTCAGGGAAATAATGCAATTGCTGTGAATCTTGCTGTGAAGGGTACCCCAAGCAGACAGAAGCTCCATTTGTGTACCTGGAATGCAGCCCGAGATCCTTCTGCTTAACACGGCAAGTTCCTCCTCGCCTCTGGTTTTATTCCTTCTTTCCGAGTCTCCTATTGTGCACCAAAAGAGGAATCACAAGACCCAAGTCCTGGGTTTCTTTTAGTTTCTTTTCTCAATCTGTCATCATGTAACTTGTTGATACAGCTTGCTCAGCCAAGAGTGGCTCTGCTGCACCTGGTCTCTCCAGTGCAAACCTTGAGCTCAGTTTTCCTAGTAAGCCAAAAGCAGCTTTTCATACTTGGCTCTTCTAAGACGTCGCTGTTTTTCCCACTGCACTGTGTTCATGTGCATTTCTCATGTGGTCCTGTCCCAAAATGCCCCCTTAGATTACCCTGTGCTTATGTGGAAACACGGTGCTGCTCCTCATTGGTTAGAAGGCCGCTTGCTAAATGCTACTGTTTTAAGGATGCTCGCAGAAGGCAAAATTTTACTGTCAAAACTCTACTGACTATGGGAAAACAAAACAAATAGAGCATTTGTTTTTTTGTAGAGCATACTTTTTTGTTTGTTTGTTTCAGATTGTTATTTCACTAACAAATATGCTTCTCTTGTTCGTTCTTTTTTCTCATCTGGTAAGGGGTTTGTAAGCAAGCTGGATGAATTCATTCACTGGTTAAATGAAGCCATGGAAACAACAGAGAATTGGACTCCTCCTAAAGCAGAGACAGACAGCCTTAAACTGTACCTGGAGACACACTTGGTAGGACAAGATTATATTATGATTGCTATCAGTAATTGGAGTGTTCTGCTGTGTTTTTTATTTGATTATCATTTTTTAATTAGTAGTGTGCATCTATATTTTAATACAAGATTTGCAGCATTGCAGTTTGTTTTAATGAAAGCACCAATTATTTACTGTATTTGAATATATGCAGCTGTAGCTTAAAAATTAAAACACAAAATTACGTCACAATTGAGAAATTACCTCCAAAAGTAAAAAAAAATAAGGTGATAAAAAGGCAGAAAGAGTAAGGGTAATTCTGATGACTATTCTAGGATTTTTACTGCAATTGTTGTAATATTTTAAAAGCTTTTATTAGTAATGAATTCTTTTTTCTCTTCCACAATGTTAGCCATAACAGTCGTTTAAATAAAATATTTGAAATAATTATTATTCATATGAAATTATTTCACTTGATATGTGTTTCTGTCATGTAATTAATACAACTGTCACTAACCTTGTTCTTGTGCAAAAAGCCAAAACATTGGGTGGAAGCAGAAAACTCTTGGATGAATAATCTTCTGAATATATTACCGCCTACAATGATATACTGAGAAACATTTGATAAACCTCAGGAGGCTGTAACTGAATTCTTCCAAGAGCAATCTCTGGTTACAGGGAGGTGAAACATAAGACATGACTAAAACCAAATATTTGGTCCTCAAAACTGAAGCGTTATAGTACAGGTAAGGAGTAGACATCAAGTGGGTAGGCATCTTAATAGGTAAGCTAGAAAGGGGCAGAGGAAATTAAAAAACAAAAAATTCCTCTTTCCCCCTGCCCCAACCTTAGCTTTTCTGCAGTATAAATTGACCCACGTCAGCCCTCAAAGTTTAATCTCATTTTGAGGCTCTGATATGCAGGTGTTGAAAAGTTATTTGATACTCCCAGTAAATGTAATGATGCATTGCAGGAAAAAATACTTCATCTTAATC
This sequence comes from Nothoprocta pentlandii, assembly GCA_013398315.1. Lineage (NCBI taxonomy): Eukaryota > Metazoa > Chordata > Aves > Tinamiformes > Tinamidae > Nothoprocta > Nothoprocta pentlandii. Next base: position 1,381,191 of record VZSG01000005.1, read on the forward strand.
CCTATTGTAATACTGAAGTGACCATTCTTAAATTAATCATTTAACTAATTTAACTATACATTAACCACATATAAAATTGAAACATAGCTCTCTCCAGAATTTCACCTATAAAGCAGACTCCTTTGTGTCTTTTATTCTTAAAGATTTCTGCTGTAGTGGGGCCTGGAGACAGCAACCAGATTAAGTCCCTGTTGTGGTATTTTGTAAAATATAATATGAAGGTTTTTGAAGACATTGGTCATTAAATTTCTTTTCCCCTTGCTTGACAGCATGAAGCATTTGGAGAGATGACTTTTTTATGTGTAATTATCTATTCTTTCAGTCCTGAGTGAATAAAAAAGAAACAAATATATAACTATGCCATCCTAGGAACAGCAACCACCAGGCTGGAGAGTCCCACTCACAGTCAGATTTCCCCTATCTACCCCAGGGAATGGCATTCACTTTTGCAGACAAATTGCTTCTAACTTTGTCTCCTGGTTCTCTAGGAGTTGAGGCTAATCCCACCTATCAGAGTGGAATGTGTGGTAGCAGCCCAGGGCAGTTAGTTCAGTGCTAGAGGTAGTCTGAATAAATGTGTGGGCACCTGTGCAATTTCCCTTTCCCTCTATAAGTACTGAAGCTCGTAGCTCTCCTCTGTATATCCACTGATAAATATTTTCATTTATGGTAAGAAAATCCTTCTGTTTCTCTGAGAGTGCACCTGCAATGTTGTATGTTTCGGGATGACTATTTTGTGAGGCCAGGTGGGTATTTTTTGCTGCTCTCCTTCTGTGAAGAAGTGAAATGTCTAAAGCACACTGCAGTTTCAATTTGATGACTGTATGGTTATTTTTGTAGGTTCAGTAAACAATCATTGCACAACCTGGCAAAAAAGAACCACAGTTGTGATGCTACTGCACTATTTCTTAATGGTTTTCAGAAAACACATGCTATCTTGCTCCTTTTGACACAGCAGAATTGAATTATTAAAATACAGAGCTTTTCTATAATGGGAAGATAGACTTATTTGTATTAATTAGATTGTCAACTTTTCACTGGTATTTGTCTGACAGAAATTCTAATCTGTGTTTAAACAGAAATATATGAACTTCAATTCACATTAAGCTCAATGTTAAAATTTCCCTTGATTGAGCGTTCTAAGTCAGTGCTGATCACGGACTAAGTGCTGAATGAAGGCACTTGCCCTGCTTGTTTTCTTCTTTTGCAAGTCAGACTTTCCTTGTTATCAGACTTTCTTGAGACATGTTAAAGCAAATGGTTGCTTTAAGTTCCAGATTTATGATTTCATAGTGCAGACATCAGCTGCAAACTAACCTGCAAAATAAAGGAGGAAAATGAGTTGATTCTTCTCCATAAGCTGCATCTGCTTTAGCTAACTTCATAACTATGATTCCTCACTGGTATATATTCCCTGCTCATAGAAGGAGTGTAAACTCAGTATAAATTAGTATTTTTATTTTTATTAGTAGAGACAAGGCCTTAGCCTTTGGCACAAATTATTTTTCACCACCTGTGATATTGTTTTGTTGGAAATATGCTTGTTGCAATAACAAAATTAGTACCATAAAGAGAGAGTATTTTGTATTCATGAATTAAATCTCTGCTGTCACAATCTAAAAGGAGGAAATAAGCAAGCAGGAAAAACAAAAGGGTACTTAGTCCGTTTCTTGTTATTGGCCAAGAAGACTCTTGCAGAAGAGATAATGACAAGGTTATGACCATTCTCCAAATTTTTAGTTACGTAAAATTCTTGATTATCATTATATGGGCTAAATACAAATGTAAAATAATAGATGGAATTTCAAAATCTGCCCTTCTAAGAATAGTCAGCCTCATTTTTTCAAACTGCAGATGATATAAAGCATTTTACAGTGTGGGTCAAGCATGGGAACAGGCCCAGAGAGACTCTATTATTTCTGTCTTTGGAGCTCTTCATAATCGGACTGGGCAATGTCCCAAGCAGCCTGTTCTGGCTCGTGATGCGCTGAGCTGTTGGCCTAGGTGGTCTCTGAGTCTCCTCAAGCCTCAGCTGTTCTGTGTTTCTGACCTTGGTGAGAAATGGTGTTGTACAGGCACCCATATGGACAGCGTATTTATTTAAAGGGAAGCCTTGATTTATTAGAAGCTTTACATGGGGTAATAATGTTTGCATGGGAAATCAAATCTCTCAAGATGGCCAGGGAGAGGAGTCTGCATTTCAGCCATTCTTGCAATGATGTCTTCAGGTAAATAAGGCAGAACTCCCTGACTTGATGATGTCTTGGTGAATTCCTATATCTGGTCCAGCAGAACTGTCCACTCAGGATGTTAATTGATGCTTTGAAGCATCCAAGTGTCAGTTTGTTAAGGCACAGCAAGAGTTTCCTGTGACAATCTGCAAGGCTGGAGAGCTTCTGTAACAGACAATGAAGTACTTTGATGTCAAGGTGGCTAGATGAGCAGGCACCCACTTTTATCAGTTTGGTCAGTCAACCCCTTACCTCATCTGTGTAGGGAATTAGTGCCAGTGTGCAGTGGGTGTGCACACAGACACAGCCCTCACACCCAAGCAGGCCAAGATTACAATCAGTAGTAGTTACTATAGGACAAACTTGCATTTTCATTCCTATATCACAGCTACAACATAAATTCCAGAAGTTTTTCTACATTGAATAACCATGCTATCTGACAGAGAACATGGAATTTTCTTCAAGTAGGTATGTAGTCTACAAGTGGGATAAGAATAGGAGAGAATAGACCCTCTTTAACTTGAGGACAGTTTTCATTGCAAATTTTAAAGCTTAGCCCCTTTTACAGAAGTGAAATCTGTACACTTATTTTAGATACATCAAAGCTTGGAAATTCCAACAGTTAAAATATTTTCTCAGAGAATGTATTTTATCTACAAATAGTGGGTAAAGTTATTCCTTCAGTTTTGCTGGTCTTCACCCTATGCAACATCAGTGAAACAGATTTGGGAGCCGTGGGTTTCCTGTTTTTGATGGTGTGTGTGGACCACTATTTTGATTTGCTGAAATAGATATTTTATTCCTCTTTACTTCTCATTGGTTTAGCAGAGTAGGGATCTAAGAAAGCAACAGGAAATTGTAAGATCTGCTCTTGAGAGAACTTCAGATAAACAGCATTTTAAGCAGTTATAATTATTGAGGGCTGAGTTATAACACCATAATCTTAATTTTTCTTCTTGTTGTTAACAGTGCTTTGTTTGCTTGTCATGCTTCCTAATTATTCAACTTAATTTAGAGTGCTGTTAGGTCCTTTATTTAGATCTTTATACTTAGATCTAGATAACATAAGACTTCTGAATGAAAATGTAAAATGAAAAACATCTTCTTGAACTTGTAATCATTTCTTAAATCCCTCTTGCATTGTTAGTAGCCATTGGTGAACAGTATTTTCAGTGGACTTAAAAATGAATTAAAATAAGGCTTCCTTAGAAATCTAGAATCAGTTATTAGGCATTTTTGTTATAACAATCCTATTAATATAACAGGCTCCTAGGTTCTTGAAAAACAGGGCTGGCCTCTTTTCAGTGGTGGTCACTGATTGAACTAGAGGAAACGGCCACAAACTGAAGCACCAAAAGTTCCACAGGAACTTAAGGAAGAGCTTATTAACAATGAGAGTGACAGCACTGGAATAGGCTGCCCACAGAGGCTGTGGAGTCTCCTTCTCTGGAGATCTTCAAAATTTATTTTCAGTTTAATTGAAACCAGAGGAGCAAGTTGTGTCCTTGATACAAGTGGCTAGAACTGCGTGGAGTCATTGTAGGACCAAGTGCTGTTTGGATTTGCTCAACGACCATTTTCATGAATCAGAATTCCTTGGTTTCCTTTTTTAATACATTTTATGATCTCTGAATGTATTCTTTACCCCACTTTAATTCAAAGCACCTTAAAGTGCTTTTTAGTCTAGAATTGTTCCATTATGTAAACCTCTTCAATTGTTAAATTTATTTTACATGCTGCTGAATTAAAAATATCAAAGTATCACTTAGATTTCGAAACAAATTGCATAAGTTGATTCGGCCTTTTAGCCTGTACAGCTTTCCTTCTGTACAGGAGGTATAACGTGCTCTCTTTTCTTTATAAAACCCAATTGTTCTTCAAATGCAGGAATTTTGAGAGCATAATTATAAAGAGAATTGGAGTAAGGACTTTCTTGTATTCAGTATAAGTAGTTCTGGCCTCTTCAAGGCTCAGCACTTTCTAAGCAGTGAACAACAAATGCCCTCGTACAGAAAATAAGTTGTATTTTCACCTTTAAGTGATATTGTATTGGAATAGTGATGATGATTCTGTGATTTCTCATGGTAGGTGGTCATCAGTTTGTAACAAGTCTGTCACGTCTGAAAAAAATATTTTTCTTGTCTTATATGTCAGTTTAGAGAAGACTTAAATACCCATTCTCTTTGAAAATAAGGTTAAATATGCATACCTTGGGCTAATTTGTGGGCTGTTTTTGTGGTAGTGGTCACAACAGTGAGAAATCAACATTAAACTAAGGCAGACAAATGTATGTTTTTTCATCTGTGACAATTCTTTAGCTTACAAAACCTGTAAAGTAAATCTCTAAGGGTTTTTTTTCTGTTTCTTGAGTAAAAGTGGCAGAGTACATCAGAAGGGAATTTTGCTGTCATTTAACCCGTTAGGTTCTACATGGATTATAGGCTAGAGCCACAGTGTGTAGAGCTGCTGACAGTGGGAAAACTAGAGGTTTGTAAACTGCTAGAAGTGTCTTTTCAGCTTGAAGTTCTTGTAATCTTTTTTTGATGACAAAATAAGAGAAAAATATATGCTGAGAAAATCAAGGTATACATCCTACTATTAACAATGTCATTGTGTTGACCAACACAGAAATGCTGTTCTTGAAAGACTGTAAGAGATCTAAAATTGTTTCCCATAGGCTCATGCAAAGAGGAGGAAATGACACAACTTCTCTGTGTAAGGGGAAGGAAAGAATCGTGCTTGGCCTCCCAGCACTGTGGAAGTGGGAGATGGGTTAGGATGGAGATCTGTTATTGATATGTGTACCCTTTATGAAGGATGCTACAAGCTATTGCTACAAAATCCTGCTCAAGGTTATTTTCTTTAAGTCTTTAGAATCAGTAATACTTTTTCAATACTTTTCTTACAGATAGAAAAGTTTGAATACTGCCAGGAGAAAAATATCACTTTTTTTTCTAAACTTGCTTTCCAAATTTGTGCATTTTCATTAGTTGGTTCAAGCCTCCCTTGGCTGTCTTTTTTTTTTTTTTTTTCCGTTGCTGTCACCTGAAGTTTACATAGCTGTGCATAGGAAGGAGATAGGATCCCATAATAAAATTGAACACTGAGCTTTATATAATGTATTAGTTGCAGGAATCTGCACATGCAGAACACCCAAAGTGCATAATATAACAGGAGTGATTTTATTTCTTAAAACAAAAATGTTGGTGTGCTAGTTTGTTTATATCTGAATTATATATCTGTGGATCAGAGGATGTGCCCCATAGGAGACAGTCCCAACTTTTTTCATTCCAAGAGCTTGGATACTCTAAGTGAAGCAACAAGGGCAAATCTTGGAAGATGGCCTGACTTTGAGCAGCTCTGCCTGCTGCTTAGAAAAGTAGCTACTGTGGCTGACAGCCTGGCCCAAATGTGGAACTACAGCTGTCACTGGGCAGAGGAGAAATTAGACTAGAGGCAAAAAGCGTTTCAGATTATTTGGATAAATGAAAAGACAAACGTTTCCATAGAACAGGTTAAAAGTCAGACTTCAGGGAGCACTTATATCTAGTTGATGCTGTAGGTGATGCTGGGTAAGGCCAGGTAGCAGCTTGAGCTGGGAACGTGACAGTGTGCTCACCTCCCAAAATTGTGAAACTGTCCCAGCCATGGACAATAATTTTAGCCCTGTGGAAAATTCCAGAGCTTCCACTGGGTCTGTGGTGTCCCTGGATTGCAAAAGAATTTGTTCACATATGGAGGGGATTCAATGTCTATCAGGATATAACAAAATCAAGCTGTTTTGAATTAACCTGATTAGCAAATTCCAGTGAAAAATTATTTCAGTGATGATTATTCTGAATTAGAAGCAATTGTCTACAATTGCTTGTGAAGCAATCCACTCTTGGAATGACAACTCTTTACACTGATAAATTCAAGAGTGCTGCTCCCAGCATTTGACACAACTTTAAAAAGACTTATTTAGAAAGTTGTAATATATATTGCCTATGTAAAAACTTTTAGTTGTAATTTATATTTCTATTAAGAAGTGTGGTATTACTTGAAATTTTAGTATGCTGGTATGATCAACATATAATTTATTTTTGAATGTGATATGAAATTTCTTTTTAAAAAGTATGGGATTGGAAATCATTGCAAGAATATAAAGCTAGGATCTCAGATGATCACAGAATGGTTGAGGTTGGAAGGGACCTCTAGAGAACATCTAGTCCAACCCCCCAGCTCCACCAGGGACAACCAGGCAGCATCCAGGCAGGTTTGGAAGACCTCCAGAGAAGGAGACTCAACTTCTCTGGGCAACCTGTTCCAAGGCACCCTCACAGTGAAGAAGTTCTTCCTCACATGCAGATGGAACTTCCTGTGTTTCAGCTTCTACCCATTCCCCCTGTTCTGTTGCTGACTGCTGTTCAGAAGAGTTTGGTCCCTTCTTCCCCTACATCCTCCCCTCAGCTACTTACACATGTTGATCAGATCCCCTGTCAATCTTCTCCAGGCTAAACAGGCCCAACTCACTCAGTTTTTCTTCATAAGACAGATATTCAAGTTCCTTAATCATCCTTGTTGCTCTATGCTGGGCCCTTTCTAGATAATAAATGAATGATAATTAATATACTGAGACTCCATTTGGGAAGCCTTAAAGTAACTTTTTTTTTGTTAATTGTATAAGATAATGTTAAACTATGTAAAAAGCAGAGACAGTATAAAAGTTGCAAGTTTACAGGATGATATGCCTGCAAAATGAAGCACTATGATTTCTAAGCTATCTGTGTGAAATATGCTCTGGAGAGCTAGGAGGGGGGTGACTAACTTTTTTCTCTCCACCTAAAATTATGCACTCAAAAGCTTGACTACATTGCCGAGAGATGAGAAACAGAAATTGTGGGTCATAAAGTATTTAACATGTGAGGAAAACCGTATTGCCTAAAAGTAAAGAAGAAGAAAAGTGTTTATTAATATCAGAATGGCAGGAGCTTTCACAGAGGAGAAGGGTGTGATGCTTTCTGCAAAAGTACATACTGCTGTAAGGGTGCTAGGGCCTGCCCCTTTCTGCTGAGCACTGCTGGGCATCCTCACATCCTATGGCTTGGGGAAGACCTAGGCTGCTGCATTGTCAGCCTGTTACGTTGCAATCTTTAACCAGAGGTTTTATCCAGTCTGGATTTAAAGAACGTGGTCCCAAAGGATCCTGGGTTTCACTGTTTTGCTCAGATTACTACACCGTCTAAGGGATCTCAGTGTCAGGAGAAATTTCCCTGGTAGTTTTCTTAAATATTCTTCTTTTTTATTTTATTTAATTTCTTTAGTCCCATTTATTGTATCCCTTATACTATACTCCATTGGTAAGTCATCTTTCTCCTAAGAGCTCAGATTCATGACATGCAGGTAGGTAGTAATCTTCTTCCTCAATCTTCATTTAATCAATATTTTTTTGTTCTTATGAATCTTCAAACCGCCCATTCTGTCTTTTAACATACATTGTGTTTGCCTTTCACTAAGCTCCCACCAGTTTGTCTCTTTGTAAATGTACTTGGTACGCACAGGCAAAAAACATGTCCAGGTCAAGTGGTAGATGGAGAGCATGTGTCAGTGAGCAGCACAAACGTAATTCCAGGGTTTGGTATAGCTATCTCACTACCAAGCATTTTGACTGCAGATTATTCACTTAAGATCCCATTTTAAACAACACTAAACACCGACACTGGGAAATGAATAGTTTGAGCATTTGAACCATCTTACGATCTACAGTAGTGTCAGCATGAGATGATGGTGAAGGGATTTCAGTCCTGAGGTTTCTAGATTTATATCAATTTTAGAGGTATTTTTAGATTATAATTTGGCATTGTTACATGACTGAATTAACATATACAGTGTTGTTATTATTTTGCCCCTTCTATCTGCCCACAGATAAGAGAAGATGTCTTCACAGAAAGCCAACAGTTTACCTTTCAAAACCTTTCTCACTGTTTCAGTGAGTGAAAGACCACTGCTTCTTTCCATTTGATCTTTTTAAAAGTATCTACCAGCTACCACTGCTACCAAGGAAATACTGTGTAGTTCCTTGCAGACCACAGAAGTGATGGCTTATTGTGTTAGGTATGGCCTTAGAAGTTGATAAGAAGAGGCCTTTGGCCATCATTTCTATAGTCACTGTATCCTTAGCCTTAAGGAAAGGGGCGGGGGGGAAGCCCCTTAGTGGGTGCTGCAGCTTCTGAGAGGATTTTCTGTGTTTTCCTAAACAGTGAAAGTTCAACCCTGCTACTAAGGTAAAAATCAGCCTTGACTGTGAAGCTGTATAAGGCATCTCCATAGTGTGCCTGGTGTTCTGATTAATGGGTGGAATGTCACTAAGGTGGGAATGTAGTTGAAAAGAAATAATCACTTGTTTTGACCTAAGTTTTATGGAAATCACAAATAAAGTTTTTAGTCAATGTGTCCCTTTCTCATGCAACATATTCCATTTGCAGGAAAAAAATGCATCCTAATACAAAGCAAACTCTGTATCCCTGATGAAATATCTGAATATTTCCCCAACAAGGTATTTCTGAGTCGTTAAAAAAGTCAAATACAGTTTGGTAATGTATTGGTAATGTAGAAGTAACGTGTAATATGCACTACTTTGTAGAAGATAAGAATTGATAATGATTGAATTTTACCTGCTGTAGTGAATCAGCAAGACTTGCACAGCTTTATGAAGGGGTATTTAATGCTTGCTCTAATGCAGAGGGTTAACAGAAATGTGCATACACAATTGAAATTCTCAGCATCATATTTTAGAGCTATACTACATTTTTATTATAACATGTGGTTGTTCAAATACATTTTTCTGTTGCCCTAAGGTAGTTTAGCTTGTGTTTAGATAGCTTCATATTCACAGTTTGTATCAGATAGAATAGCTCAGGTTTACTTCACAGCTTACAATCCAAATATGAACAGAGGTCCTATAATAATAAATAACTTAGGAGTCTGTAGAAATGTGTAGTGCTGGAATCATTTTTCCAATAAGTAGTGCCAAATGTTACAAAGATTACACAGCCATGTATATTAGTTTATTTGCCAAAATTGGTGTCAATGCGATAGTTTGCACTGCATGGGCATTGCCACAAATGCCTTTAGAAGAGCCACATGCTTAGCTAAAATGTGCATTAAACTTAAATCTAGAAATCTTTATTATAGTACTATAGAGATGTTATCCAAAAGTATAAATGACTATTAGAAAATTTTAAACTGGCCTTTTATTCCAAATACTAAATATCATAGGTCACTTAGATAATTTTAATTGTCCATATCATTGCTTTAAAAATATTTGCTTTAAACGGTGATACTTTTCTCAGAAGTTAAGTGCATCATAATGAAATCAAATCAGGACAATGAGACATCAAGAATACCCCAGGAATTCACTCCCTGGGAAAATTAAGATTTGAACTAGTACTTTTAATGACAATATCTTAGTCTGGCAATAGGTGTGACCTGCTGTGTTGTTTAAACCAATCCATATCTGTTTATACATTGTAGCTTCACATGATTGCTAGTTATTGACTTGTCTTTCAGAAATACACAGGTACACTGGAAATATTTATTTAGATACATCTTGAATTTAAAAAAATGCTTATACAAAGTCTGTGTATCTGTAGAAGCAAAAATTATGAGGTTTTATTAAGAACAGAGAGTCGTAAGAGAAAGATTTCATATCAGATATTAATACGTATATACTTCAGTATATCTGTACAATGTGGGTTTTCTAAATTTAACCATCTACAGTTATAAATTCTTAGGGGAACTTGCCTCAAATATTCTTTTCTTTTGCCCGTTGTACAGATGAATAAGCTGTTAGGAGTTTGGGTATGCTGGGATTTTTTATTACTATTTTTATTTTTTGGAAAATGCATTTGTCTTTTTCCAAGGATATACAAAAAAAGCTTTGCACACTGAGAGCACAACACAGATAAGCAGATGCTGCTATTTTTTCTATGGAGGTTCTGGAGTACTGTGGCACGATGAATTCATTGGTGTCAGAGTTAGAGATAATGCAGCTTTGTTTGGAGTGGCTAGTCCCACTTTAGCCCATACAGTCAGTAGGAGTTAGTTCTCCTTGAGCTTAGTACTTAGCTGCTTTAGAGCTTAGAAGGTTCTCCTCTCTGGGGTTGTGTAGCCTTAATAAAATTGTTAGATCTTTGCCTCTCTCTTATTGCTAAAAAAGAACAGTTGATATTTATTTACATAGTGACGGGGGAAAATAGGTGTAGAGACCTTCACAAGAAAATATATTCTTGTAGTAGATGATAAAGTGTATTATATAGACTGTGGAGGTAGGGATGACATTAGTGTGTTGTTGAAAAGTAGTTTCAGTAGTCAGGCCAATGCACGTACATTTTTCATAGAATATGTGTGTTCAGGTGTGATGTTTAGTCAGCTCCATAGCTGCAAATGCATCTGGAAAGATGACTTGGATGGAATTCCTCTTCTCCTTTCCTCTCTCCAGCTGCAGAGGCTCTCATCAGGAAAGAGAGCAGGGAGGGAAACAGAGCCCCTGGGTCACCCACTGTTAAAGTTGCAATTTTCCAAATGCTGAAAGTAGGCAGTAGGTAGTGGGAAATGTGCAAGTGACAGAGCATCTCCATGCTTGAAGGTCCCCCCTCCATTGCGAATCTTTGCTCTAATTTTGTCCTTAGCTGTGTAAATTTGCACGTCTCCATTGCACATATGTTATATCTATTATATTTCAAACTGTGGATTATCATTTATCTCATTTTCAGTCACACTGCTGTGAGCAACTGTGGGCTTTGCCTTGCATTGGTTGTGGGCTGTTCTCAGTGTTCCTTGTCTTCTTATTCCTTGTTCTTAGGAAAATACCACTCATTCAAAAATGGTATCTAATTCTAATACTCAAACTGGTACTTCCTTACACATCTAACTTATTTTCCTTCACTTCTCTTTTTATACTTATAATGGATGGTTTCCTCCTTTTGCTGCCATTGTGTTGATATGAGTTTATTTCTGCAAAATTTTGTACATGCTCACAGCATTTGTGCCATGCATGATTTAACTATAAAATCAGATTTTTGCACAAGCAGAATATTGCTTGTCAAAACCCCAAAGTTTGGCCCCCATCTTTATTCATCATATTTTCCTTCTTCAGTTAACATTATTACTGGTTAATAGGTGCACCTGAAAATCAAGCTGTATTGTAGCATGTGGTGCGTTATGTTAAATGAATCTTTTCTAGGACAGTAAGTCTCTTTTTTTTTCCTAATGAAGAAGAATACCTCATCTTTTCCAATTTTCCTATCAAATACATCCACATCATCTTGAGACAGTGCCACATCCAGCTGCATCTATACTCAACTTCAATTGCATGAAATTACACACCCTACTCTCAGGTCCTTTAGGTTCTCTTGTGCTGTGTGAGGCACACGCGTGGTGCATTGCCTGTGAAGTGCATGATTACTAACTATTCACTACATGCCTGTTTTAAGTAAACAGTAAATTAAATATTGTCAATGCTTGCTCAGACTTGCTCTTATGAAGGAGAAAGAACTAGAAATGGGTTCATAGGGCTCTAGATTTAAGGAAGGGCCAGGCTGAGGTTTTTTTCCCCCCTCATATTTGAAATTCTCTTGGCCAATTCAGTTGCACTTTCAAGGTGTTCTTCCTTTCCATTCTGTTAAACTTTTGCTTGCTCAACAGCTGATACCGAATGTTGCATTCAGATACCCAGATGGGGAAAATTGGGCTAGACAAAATGCTGAAGATAGCAAAATTCCTGTTTATTACTCTGTATTTGTATGCAGATTTTTCAAAAGCACTCTCATGAAATGTCAGGTACAGTGCTGCCTGCAAGACTGTAGGAGTCTGAGCAATGTGCCTTTCAGCTACGAGACCAGTAAAATAATATCTTCTATTACAGTTGTTTTCTTTTATGTCATTCAGTTTGACTAGAGGAATTGAAAAGGAAGGGGAATGGTGGCTTCCCTGAGAAAGGAGAGCTCTTCAGTATTTTGTGGTGTCTGCTCCTTAAGCACCAGAATAGGCAGCAGTATTTGGAGAAGTACAAGTCATTTTGGTGAAACCAAAAGCCACAAATGTGCACTAGCCAAGTCCCCTTTAATCTCTGCCGGTTAATACATTCCTAAGAAGAGCGAAACCCCTTTATTCCAAGGGATTGAGTATTGCTGTCATTTCTTCCACAGAGGTTTGAAAGAATGAGTTGCACGTGTGTGTTTGGGCTGCACATGCATTATGGTGAAAAAGCACCTCTTCCTCTGCTTTATTTTGTTCCTCCTTCCTTATGTGCAAGAGAGAATTTCCAGTAAATAATTTTCAAATTTATCCAGCTGAATAACAGAGGTGTATGAGATGGCCTAAGTTATGGTAGAACATACTTCCAGTTTCTCTATTACCATCTTGTAATGTTATTTGTTAAAAGAACAGACAAAAAAAATCCCCACATTTATTTGAAATGAGCATTTAATTACCTTTAATGTAGACAGCCTATGTAAAACAGTAAAAACATTGGTGCAAAAAGGATGAAAAATATATCTCTGATTCTCAGTTTGTAGAAATAAGTAAGTAGCTTGATTTGTCCTTTGAAAATGAATATAGAAGTTAACTCAGAAACGCTATATTAATAGATTTGTATGAGTGCACATAAGGCCAATATATTCAATGCTGTAATTTTTTTATGGTTTCATAAATAGTGCTATCACCAACATTTCAAAGAAATCTGAAAAAACAGCTCATATGTGATGGCATAAATTTAGTGTATTTTATAGAACACTGTTACTCCAGATATAGCCTACGGGTTGTAACTTTTCATAAAACCTAATGAATTTCTCGATTTGTCAGCTGTTTCAACACAGATGCACTTTGCTGATCTGATGGAAACATTTTGAGCCCAGATTCAAAATATCAGTAGCTTTTAGTATCGCAAATTAGTTTGGCTATTGGATAAATGGGGATGTGGTTGTTGATAAAAAAAGCAGCAAGTAATTTTATACGTGTGTTTTATGCTTAACTGCCTCTCTGGTGTCTGATGCTGATTTTTTTTTCTTTTTTTCTCTTTTTTTTTTTTTCTCCTTTTTCTGCAGAGTTTTAAGTTGAACGTGGATAGCCACTGTGCTTTAAAAGAAGCTGTGGTGGAAGAAGGACGCCAACTTCTTGAGCTTATTGTATCTCACAAATCAGGTAAATCCCTCTGAAATATTGCAGGTCTTTATGTCTCCAGACTATTAAAGAATGAAGAAGCATTGCTGTAAATTACTGCATATATTCACTTCCTTATGTATTATTAATATTTACATTATCAGATTGACCTTCAAGATTTATAAATGTTTCATATACTGCATACAATGCAGTGATACTTATAAAATGAAATACTGCCTGCAAATAGTCTGTTCATTTTATTTTGGGCTTGCTGCTCAGCTGAGTTTCAATAGAAACAGTATCACTGAAAACTTCACACTGACATATTCTTTGATGTAGGTGCTATGGAAATAACATTAAGATAATGAATTAGGATTTCAAATATATACATCTTTATTTTTTACATGCCCTACCTGGGCAAAATAAAGCTTTATTTTGTCACTTAAACTAATTCTTACCTCAATTTTAATGTATTTATGAGGAATAGATTAAAATTATGTTTTTCCTTTGGTTTCGCTTGTCTTTTTCTGCAGAGGCCTTAAATTGAGAGGAGGGGGAGAGAGATACTGATTTCCCTCTCTCCTTTTCCCCCACCCCCATATTTTTAGATGTTAGCGTGACTTGTATGATAATAAGATTCTAATCAGCATACTGTACTGCTACGGAAAACCATCTTAATTTTGGCCTACTCAGCATGCTTCTCATCCACATCGAAGTTGCCCTTTGGTTTACATTTTTATGATCATGTTATACATTTTGCATCTGTTGTTTCACAGTGTCAGACACACTTCAATAATGTGAAAGCTGTGGGAAATCAGTGACTTATTTGGATGGTTCCAAAAGGGTAGAGAAGCTTTAGCGAGGACGAGTAGTGCCTGTCATCTTATGTTTGGAAGAGAGTAATTAAATAGTATGTATAGGAGTTGGAGGAAAGAGACATTTCTGTTAGAAGTTAATGACATGTTTAGAAACAGGGACGTGGCATTTGAGGGTGGAATTACTAGAGCTTTCCTATTGTGTTGGAATCATAGTTTGTGTGGGATTTTACTTTTGAAATAGTCAGTTGAGACATAATTAAACTTTAATATGAGAGCTAATAGAAGAATACTACAGTGACCCTGTGGTATTGTTTGCAATGTGAACAGAAGTCATGCTTTGGTTTATTTCTGAGAAAATGCATTAAAATTCTTGGTTATGTTTATTCCTTTAAATATCCTGCTATCCCTTGGAATAAAGAATAGTATTTTAAAATGTAGTTGAGTTCACAACTTTTACTTTTTTTTCCCTTCATTTTGGAGAAGGACTGAAGGACATGCTGCAGATGATTGCAAGTCAATGGAAGGAACTACAGAGGCAAATCAAACGGCAGCACAGCTGGATTCTTAGGGCTCTGGATATCATCAAAGCAGAGATACTGGCTACTGATGTGTCTGCAGAGAATGAGGAAGGGACTGGGAGCCCTAAGGTAAGTGGCTTGAAGTTTGCCTTATTTCCTCTTATTTCCGTCGTCTTTTGAACTAGGCACCACTGAAGTTTTCTTTCCACCCTAAGGCTCTTCATTTCTACTGGG
>VZSG01000005.1:1396255-1415616 GCA_013398315.1 Nothoprocta pentlandii
AATGCCTTATTCTGAAACAATAAAAAAAAAAAAAAATCTTAGAACTTTCAAGTTTTCCAGGAAGACCTCTCTCACTGTGTGTAGAGGGGCATGAGGGGGAACATAAAACATTTAGTAAACAAAACATAAAGCATCTTTAACATGAATAATCAGAATGGTTTTAAATTGTTTTGTTGCAACTATAAATCACTATAATCAGTGCAATCACTCAGCTCTGACATCCATTAGCCGCTTGGTTACAGCAAATTAACAAAGAAGAGAGAAAGTGATTCATTATCTCATTCCTGTTAATGACTATCAGATGCATTGCTTAATTAGGGGATGGCCATTGTAGTGGGAAGAAGGTCATATGCTTTGCCACAAATCTTTTTGCTGTGAGTTTTAAGTCCTCCATAGTAGTGCATGTGTTGAATACAAGTACTTTAAGAATAAAGTATCAACATCTATAATCGTTTTATGGGTATTATCAAAGAGGGTTAAAGTACTTACCCACTGAAAAAACTTGGTGCTTATAAGAGCATTTCAAACATGAGGCATGCTTATTCAAAATGGTGCAAGCAACATAAGGATACTGTGTACAAGACAGACTTGTGACATAGGGTTAGAGAAGTTTTATTGCCATCAAGAAGAGAAGATAAGTAGAGGGGCATTAGAAAGCGTTAATTTTTCCACTGCATTCTAAGCAATTAATGTGCTGCAGAGCAGTTTAGCAACTATTAGCACCTTGGCATACAGAGGACTCAAATATATGGAAAAGTTCAAGGTTCCTGTTTCTGGAAATCAGAGATGGTGTTGCTAAGTAGATTTTCACATTCTGACGCCAGGGAATTCTTCACATTGGTATTCAGTACTTTCTAGGGACTAACTTGTGGAGTGACTTTTGGCTGGGCTTGCATGAAGTGCTCTGGTGTTTTCTTGCCATAATTCTACACAGCAATAATAGTCCTAGAGGTGGAGGAGAAAGAGCCAAGGATAACAGAGGAACAAGAGTAAAGGAAAAAGAAAAGTGTAAGCAGGAGACAGAAGTTGACCTAATATCCCTAGTCCAGATGGTGAAAAATGCTCCTGTGTCACGTATCTTTTAGTTAAGGCAGTAGGTAGGAGAGCAACATTTGATTTCATTGTGCCATTCACTAAATAGACTCAAAGTTAAACTCAAAGTTAAAAGTTGCACCACTGTGACCTGCAGTGTGATCCTATATTGCATTATATACCAATATTAATTTCAGCACATTATCTCTGAATGGCTTTGCTTACTTTTAGCCAAAAGTCTAACTACGTAAACAATGGGAAAAAATAATGTCCTAAAATCCAGCTTGATTTTAGGACACTGTCCTAAAATCCAGCTTGATTTTGCTATGAAAATTATGGAAATCCTAGCTTAGAAGGATTATCTATATTCTTGAAAAGGGGAAAAAATGAAGGCATAGTTTAGGATATTTGTTTTTTTAAATAGCGAGCTGCTGCAGCTGCTTTTCCTCTGCTTTTTTTTTATCACAGAGGTAGGATCCTGAAGCAATGCTTTTTAGTGCCTACTGTAAAATCAAAACTCATGCAACGGATAATGACCAACCAAAAAGTATTTTAGGTTATTTTCTTCATTAAGTCACACCTCAACATGATTCTTTTAAGTAATAACTGGCAAAAGTAGTAACAGGCATCGACTTTTTCATGATGAAAGATTAACTGAATTAAAATACAGTTGATGATAGAGCTGCGGGTTTCGGCTTGTGTAGACTTCAGCTTGTCTTCATTTCAAAAGCCAGAAGGAACCTGAGAAGTATAATAGAAAATCTAAAGATTATATCTAGAGGGTATTTTTCTTTCTTGCCTTGTCTGAAAAACTACAGGAACAGTGTTGGTGTTAGAAATCGGTAAAGAAGTAGGAAAAGAAGGAATTTCAAAGACCCTAGGAAACTTTTCCCTGAGGACTTTTAAAACATCTTTTCATAGCACTATGGAATCTTTAATAGAAGCAGTAGAGAGTGGAAGGGAGAGGGGGAAATTCTGCCATTCTGAAAATATATCATCAACATATATATTCAGAAATACAAATTTGGCTTATGGAAATAGTCATTGTGTGTGTAATTTTTGTGCAACTGTTGTTAATAATCTCTCCATAATTTTCTAGAAATACAGTGAAATCTCTTAACAAGTATTTAAGATGCTCTTCCTGTGATTTTTATAAATACTGTATTCAGCTTACATTAGCGTATGTAAAGACTTTTTTCTCCCATTGAGAAGTGCATATAGAAAAATATCTCAGACTTGCCACGTGCTGCCTTTCAACAAAGTACTTGCTCTGTGTTGCTGGTAAATGTGTCATACAACACACCAATCTATCTTTAAGAATCTTAGACACTTACTTAACAACAGAGGTTTTCTCCTAATGGAAATAATGACTAATCCTCCAAAATATCTGACAGTTAGGAGGAATGCTTGTGTAGCGCACCAGTGCATTTTCCCACCTGCTAGAGATGTCTGAGATCACTTATTTTGTACCTGATCTCTGGAATGGGGCTCCATCCTTTCCATTAGGAAAAACCTACCAGAACAATCTTGCTTTCCATCAACAGTAAGCACTGGTTTTGGAAAGTAACATGATGTATGTTTTTTGCCTAGTGTTGCTGAGTGTTACTGCCTGGATATACTGATCTGTTAAATTCAGTTTGATGGAAAATTTCATTGCTTTCTGAAGAGCTAGTGAGTTAATTGCGTAATTAGTGTCATCAAAAAGGTTTAAGAATCGTAAGAGTATTTGCCCATAATGGACATTCTTCTTCATTCAGAATTGTATGAAACAGTATTTTTAGCACTGGCTTTGAGTTCTGTTTCCAACACGTGTTTGGACAGTGATTGTGATTTCTAGAGCTGTATATTTTATATCTGTATAGAGTTGTATAGAGGTTTGGATTCACAGTACTGTTTGGTGCTGTAATTCAGAGCTCAGAGATTCATTAGAATCCAAAGGCTGGTAGGTTCATAGGATAATGGCATACTCTCAAGATATATGTGTGTGTGTGTGTGTGTATATATAATATATATATTTCTGGATATATGTTATTCAAGAATTACTAAACTACTAGAAATTAGGTAGTTGAAACAAGCAGAGATAAGACTGTTGAAGATAGACTGAAATATATAATGATCACATCTGTCAGTATACGTGAATCAGTAAGGATTTGAAAATATTAGAGGTAATGTATGCTTAAAAAAGTAAATAGATCTTCTTGCAGGAAAGAGTTTGAAGTGGTTAGACAAATCCTTGTAATCGTTTTTTTACAGTTTCTACAGCCATTCTTAAACAGTCTTCAGATATACAGAAAAGTACTTTTTTAAGGGAAAAAAATAAAAAATGAAACTATTTAGTATTTACCAAAGTTTATGATTCTGGGAACTCTTGCTGAGATTCAATTTTATATTAATGCTGGTGATCAAACCTGGTGGGTGGATTAAACATGGTGATCTATAACAACTGCTTCCTGTTTTTTAATGAGACTGAATTTGCAAAAGGAACAACAAAACAGAGAAAAGGTTAGGGAATGGTGCCAGTCCATCCATTATTGCGTCAGGCTTGTAACTTTTCCAGGCTATCCCATCATGATGCTATAAGTACAACACTTAGGTTAATAGCGGATACAAAAGAAGTGTACAGGTCAAGTACTTTGGTATCTTTGTGATCAGTGCAGAGAAATGTCATACGTATGAGTAGATTCTGAATACTGTGTTCAGTTTTGGGCCCCTCACTACAAGAAAGGCATTGAGGTGCTGGAGCGTGTCCCGAGAAGGGCAAGGGAGCTGGGGGAAGGGCTGGAGCACGGATCTTACGAGGGGCAGCTGAGGGAGCCGGGGCTATTTAGCCTGGAGCAGTAGCTTGGAGAAGAAGAGATTTGGGGGAGACCTTATCACTCTACTGAACTACTGTTGCTCAACTACCTGAAACGAGGCTGTAGCGAGGTGGGTGTCAAACTCCTCTCCAAAATAACTACTGAGAGGACAAGAGAAAATGGCCTCAAATTGCACAAGGGGAGGATCGGGTTAGATGTTAGACAATTTCTACATGGAAGGAGTGGTGGAGCACTGGGACAGGCTGCCCAGGGAAGTGGTGGAGTCACTGTCCCTGCCAGAGTTCAAGAGATGTGTAGAGGAGGCACTCCAGGCGTGTGGTTTAGTAGGCACGGTGGGAAGGGTTTAGGGTTGGACTGGCTCATCTTAAAGGTCTCTTCCAACTGTTATGATTCTATGTATTCATTAAAACTTATCTATCATGTTATTAGTACTGTGGAATATAATGTCAAATAAATAGCTGCCATTTTGTCAGTAGCAGCTTGAAAGACAACTAAATGGAAATCAATTTTCTGATAATGAGACAGTCTTCCATCTAGATATGAAGAGCTTTATGTACTGGATACTAGGCCTTGGAACACAGACGTTAAGCATAAGACTTTAAAACTTAAGTCTCAACCACTTTTATCCAGGCCTGTTCCAAGCATTGGTAATTGCTGGCTGCTGCCTTGAGTCTCCGCAGTTTCAGATGTAGGGAGAAGTCTCTTCCTTTTGGAACAACTGCACACTACTGAGCACAGTTAGTCTCCACTTTTCACTAGTGCCTCCACTTTTCACTAGTGCATAATAATGTGCCTGTAATATCTTGCCAAGTATATCTGGATTGAAAAGTTTCACAGAAAATCCATATCTCATGTACACTAGTATATTGACTGGTAGTAAGGAATGTTATTTCGTGTCATTAGAACATCTCTGTTGTGCTGCCATCAAGACATTAACTTTGAAGTTTTGATTATTTAAAGTGCTGTCTGTACATAAACAGGATATCGTTGTGTTTAACAGACAAACAGTTTAATATCATTCATGTGATGTTTTAATTCTGAATCTTTTGGAACTTCAAAAGTCTAGATTAAACATCTAGACTAATTAATATTAGAAAAGAATGTGTCCACAGTTTTTATTTTTGTTGGGTTTAGATAGCTTACAATTGGAATTACAATATTCTTTTTCTGTGTGCTTCAATGCTAGTGGTTTGTGCCAGCGAGGAGGCAGTCAAGGGACAAGAGACATAGTGATATTTACAGAATACTTCTCCAAATCAGCAGAAAGAAGTTTGATTTTGCTTGTAATAAGCCCGTCTTTTAGTGTGTCAAACACAACTGAGTTCTTGTTGCATTAGTTGTTATCCAAATATAGAATTTGAAAAATCCTCTCAGCATTTCCAAGCTAATCAAGACAAGCTACGCTGCTGTAACAATCACAAGGACTCGGGAAGCAGCTGTAAGAAGGAATGTTTTGTGCCCTTCAGTACACTATACTCCAGTGCTCAGTTTGCTAGTTTTGAGTACCTTTCTTCCCTTACAAGCTGCGTATTTTTACCTTAAAGATGTCAGCTAGTGTGTGGACAGCCAAAGGCTTTGTTGCAACAGAGATGAATATGTAAAATGTGAGCACATAATTTTATAGACTTTTTTTAAATGGATAAACAAAAGGAGCCAGAATAAAGCTCTAGAATAAGTGTAGAAGCAGAATAAATGGTTATAAATGGGCGACTGAATTACAGCGGGTCCTAATCATACAAGTGAGGAAGGAGACCTGGTGATGGACATCGAAGATGTGGTCAGGAAAACTGAGCAGGAAAGGTCTGCTTGAAGTACTCGGTCTGGCCCTGGGAACTAGCTGGAAAATTTTACAGAAATATGGATAGAAAAAAATCCAGGATTTTACTCCACTATAAAAAAGGGGCTGTATGATCTGTTTTAATATTCTCCTTTAAATACCTATGGGGTACAGGATTTTTTATTCACAAAACCTGTGCCTGGTCAAAAAAGTGCCTCATCATACTTTTCAGGGAAATTGTCTTCAGATAAGTCCCATTCAAAACATATAAAAGCCAAGGTAGCCATGTGATCCTGTTTGGACAGAAAGTTTCCTTTAAAATTGTAAATAAATGCAGTCTCAAAATGATATATTGCAGAGAGAATAATATTCACAAAAAATCTCCTCTTCGTCATAAAACTGCTAAGACTGTTCTTTCTTTTATTTTGTTTATATCCTGGAGTGCTAGAGCATTGGAAGTGTAAACTTGAACTTTATTTTGCTTGGTTAAAATGCTTGATTTGTTGCTCGCCCATCACCTTCCCCTCCAGGATGGGGAAGCCACAGTCCACATTACCCAGCCCAACTGGGATGGATCTGGTCAATTATTTCTGGGGAAATAAGGGGGGATAATATTTTATATATTCTAACTTGGCTGTTACACTTATGCAGATCTGCTTGCAAGTTAATTACTAGCACTTTATTATTGCTAAGTCTCAATTAAACTAACCATGTCCTTTCAGCTCATAGAATTGTTTTCTTATATATTTCCTATATTCCTCATGCTCTTTGGATAGATATTTATATGCCCATCAGACATCTTGACAGTGGTGTTCTCCTGCTTTCTGAAATAATTTTAGTGATCTTTAACAAGCCAATCTCTGAAATATGAGCAGTCCTCTTTTTCCCCCATTTAATTTAAAAGAAAACTACCTATTAAGCTTGCTAGGACGTATATGTACAGCCACTGTTAAAAGTTGTCTTTTTGTATCAATTGTATCTAAATTGTATCTACTATTATGTACAATATTTAGTACCATTGAGGTTTTACCAGTGCTCTTACTGTCGCAATGTAGAACACAGATTTTAAAGCAACATTTTCTAACATTTAATGGAAAATACATGATTTTGTACAAAGATCCTATTCCGATGACACTATTATGAATTCCTCAGTTTTTATAGTATGCCTCTGTTGTTTTTTTATGGTAATTTCTACAATCTACAGTTCTGGATTTTGCATATTGATTATTTTTCACAGGTGTAGGCTGCTTACAGACATCACTGTAAGACTCAAACAGTAGCAAAGAACTTAAGATTTTCTACCTTTACGTGTAAGGAGGCCTAGTTTTCTTTAAGAATAGGTCAAATCGAGCTGGAAAGATGCTTTAAGTCTAAATCACTCCACTGAGAACAAATAAAGGTTGTGGACTTGATGAGAACAGATATTTAAACCAACATATGCCCAAGGGGCACATGTTATCCTAATGCTATTTGGATCTTTGAAAACTATTATCTGACACTCTGAAAGTCTGTTAGCCCCTTGCAGCTTCCCGGGCATAACCGGACCAACTCTGACAAGTTTATTTGGCCAAAGCTCCAAGCAGAGTTTGGCCTGTTTCTAAAAAACATGAGCGTGTTTGTGCATGTGTTCACATGCACGCATTTGTCTTAGGGAGCAAAGCTAAAATGCTCTAACCACCCAAAGGCACTTTGCTTTTTGTTTAGCCAGCGTCTGTTCCTTCTCCTTTCTCTATGCAACCATACTGAGTTGTTTCTATTCTGTTGTTTTTAATGGGATGTGTTTAAATTTTCACAGACTGCATTTTCACCAGTAGTGTCGGTGGAAGTGCAGCTTGTCTCGTTCACGCCTGCCTGTTGCTCAGATTTCCAGAGAAATGCATGTTTTTAATAGGCTGTTGGCACTGGTATATACTCTTGTTTTGCTGAGAATAGGGCAGCTCCCACTTTAAAGCAGTAATTTAGTCTCTGCTTCACCAGTGGGGGCAGGCAGGTGTTTCAAGCTCTACTTTTCTCCTTTTCCACGCAGATGCCCTGTCCCTGTCCCTGTCCTAAGCCAGGTCTCTAGAGCCACAGGAGAGACAAACAGCTTTTCCTTTTTCCTTCTGCTTTCGAGTTTGCATTGAGAAATGTATGAAAAACCCTCTCGGAGCAAATGCAAAGAAGGAATTTTAGATGACTAAAAATGTCTTTGTCGAAGAAGTTTGTGGTTGTGTTTATAAGCAAGGATTACTAATGGGAAGTAAATGTTTTGAAATTTCAGATCTTTCCCATTAAATTTTTCTTTCGCTCTTGCCCCTTCAAAACTTTGCTTTTTAAAATAGTGCATGGTTTGTCCAGGATCATAGGTGAAACAAAATATGGCAGCATGCAGGGAAGGTCCCTCCTCGCAGTGTTTGTAGCCTGGGCAGAGCCAGAAGTTCAGGAAAGCAATGAAATGGGTTTGTGTGTTCCAACGGTGTGATGTTTTCCTGTCACCAAAACAGATAATATTTTGGACTATGGCAGCAACATGGCATAGGGGCTACAAGTTGGGCTTTGGAGTTTATTGGATGGTTGAGGCCTGTTTTGTCCCCTCTGGCTCTGGTGGCAGCAGAGCAGCCTGCAGGGCAGCAGCCTCAGCCCGTGCCGGGCGCTGCTTTGCTGCCACACTGTTCTCATGGGCTTTGTTTGGGTGCTTTAGAGGCACAAATCCAATAGTTCCCTTTTTACCTCCTGCTAAGAACCATGTACCTTTAAAGTGCCAACTTAGTATGGAAACCATCAGCAGTTGTCACTACAAAGATGATTTCTTGTGCTACTAGCATTCTACCTTTGTCATTTTTTATTAAAATTGTATTATTGCTCTGAAAACAAAGCGTTCAACTGAGGAGTGACTAGCATGGCACTCTTCTGATCTTTAAAAGAAATTCTTACTTTCATTTTATTTGTGCATGAAATTAAATGTTCATATCTACAGAATAAACTAACATCTTATAAATACAAGTGTATTTAATTAACAATTCAGTATTTGAGTTTTTACTGTTACGGTTGATGTCCAAGAGCGATTAACTGTGTAGTAGAGAACAAAAGGAACACTGATGTGAACAAAGATACTATTAGATAAAGGTAAATTTTATGTTCTGCATGTTTTTATTCTTTTTTTAAAATTTTAATTACTTTTATATTCAGTGAGATTGAGTAGCATTTCCTTTTTTATTTTTTATTTTTTCAAATCCAGTTCTTATTAGTTTTCAAAATCAACATCTCTTAGCAATGTTTTATCTGCAGAATCTTCCAGTTCTGGTCTCAGCTGTATACATAAAACAGCTGTTCTGCACCGGGGTGGTCACAAAAGGGAAATGGAGCAGTGTTTGAAGGAAGAAGTCTGCTTGGACATGCTGCATTTAAATCTCATTTGTTATTAAGTATCTGGTGGCGCTTCACACTTGACTACGCTTGCACTTGAGCTCAAAGTGATGTTACAGATTTTGCTGGGTTTTTATGCTAATCTATTAGCAGGTAACAGGATGCACTGCTGAGCATTATGTGTGAACTGACCCTTCTCTTACATGTATATGAATCACCCCAAAAATCAACAACCTTTTCACTTCACAGAGCATTCTGTGAAGCACAGGCTCGCACAGCAAAAGCTCCAAAATGCTCATAATAAGAGCATAAACAAGCTTGTGCACAAGGTCTGGTAACATGTGGCTAGTTCTTTTTATTGTCCTTTTCTTTTAGTATTTTACCTGGGTTTTAATATAACCCTTGCAATAGTATCTGAGTGGCCTTATTGATAGTTACACGGAGGTATGTAGGAGAGTGCCACAGATGTGAGAGATGCAGTGGGGTCTGTAGCACAGTTAGAAATTCAACCTTGTTCCTTAAACACCTGCAAGTAACTGCAGACAAATAACTGTGGTAGTTGTGTACTTATCCACATCCCGTGAGTAGCTATAAACAGTAATGACAGTTAACCTACAATGGCTTTCAATATAGAAAGGAATTTCTGACCAGGAGACAGGTGGTTTGCCATATTCTTTTATAAGATCCCCATAGCATGGTTTATGACCCGTCATCAGGCCACAGAGCTAGAACAGCTCATCTGGGCATGGCCACTTTGTTTCTTCAAACTCTTTTTCTTCTATAAATGGTATTATAGAAGGGATCTGTGCATTTAGTGCAGAATGAAAAGCTAATCTCTCTGAGTTTATGAGCCCTAAGAACCTCACAAGTATGGCTGATGCTGACAGATCAGACCATCCCTTATGGAATAGAAAGCAATGGTAAGAAAGCAGAGAGAAAAACAGATGAAATAGTGCAGATCAGCTTTAAAGGTACCATGTGTTCTGAAATTCTGACTTTAGATATGATGGATATGATATGAACATATGATTTGCAATAGAAGTCCAGAATGGTACCTTTACAATTGCCTGCATTTCAGGACCACCATTTAAGGTGGAATAACTGCGTACTGTTAGAATAACAGAATACAGAGAGAAATGCAATAAAATAGGATCCATTTTCTATTATATAAATTCTGTGTGTAGTAATATCAAACAGCCCTGAAACAGAGTGAAATATATACGCAGCTATTTTATTTGATTCTAAATATCACATTAACATCACACTGCTATTACTTGTTATTAATTAGCCAACGACAATAAGGCTTAAAGATGCTTTCATAGGTTTTTAATCTGATAGTGTATATAGATTTGGTAAGAAAAATTATAACAAAAATGGAGGGAATTTATTTAAGTTGCTGTTTTAGCTAGTGAATTCATTTCCTTGAGACTCAGGCCTTGAGTCTTACCCTTAGGATCGATGTTGTGTGAAGCATCCACATTTATTTCAATGGGACTGCCCCTGACTTGTTTTGCTGCAAAGAGTTTTATTTGCAGAGTACCATCTAATTCACATAAATCTAAAACTGAACATGAGAAATGTTGCTTTCCAACTCAGTGAATGCTAGAAATATTATTATAAGTTTGTTTTTAATTCTTGAAAAAACATATTAAAATTAACTTTTCTTCCATTTATGTAATGTATATAACTAAACTTCCTACTGTGCGACAGTTTCATTTATTGTTATTTGTAAACAGCTTAGGAAAGATGCATAGTGGATTGGTCTAGAAACTCCTTGAACAGTTTCTTTTGAAATAACACTACATACGTTAAGCTCAATTACACATCCAAACAGCCACAGCACACTTTTGGTAATTTATTCATTGATTTAACATAGTACCCAGAAGAGTCATGCCTGCTGTCAATTTTGTAATATATTATGTTTTAAATATACTCATGCTCACCCATGCACGCCATTAAGGTGTGCATAAACCTGTGTTTTTCTCTCTTGACAGCTATAAATGTTTGTTATTATTACACAAAACATATGTTCATGTTGTTTTTGTCTAAATTATTCTATCTGGGGCTATAAAGTTTTAATGTTATTAGTTGCCCTTAGAATTTTAATGTTTCACTGCTGTAACCTTCTTAGGATTTCTCTGCAATTAAATAGAAACTATTTCACTACAGCCTGAAAGAACAATATATTTTATACAAATAAAAAAAAATCCCTTCTTGCTCCATTTTCTTCCAGTGTAGTAAACTGTGTACTTGAGAGTTCTATATACTGCAGTCCTACCTGTAGTATATTCCAGGGCTGAAGAGTATGTTTTACTTCCTTCGATCTTCTCATTAAGAAAAAAATCTATCTTAACCAATTTAAGATAGGAAATGAAATATAAGTAGTTTTTTGAAGGACTTCTGCCTGTTGTTCTCAGTTTTTCCTTTATTGGAGTTGTTCTATTTACAGAAAAAAATTCTATATCTAAACTTTATATATCTACAGAGACAGGATAAAAAAGAAAAATGAACTTTTAGAAGATAGTGTGATATTAGCTTAGAAAAATCGTTTGAAGAAGTATCTCCTGTGTCATTTTGAGAATGGTAGCATTTTGTGAATAGTGTTATCAGTAGGAAAATGTATTTTCCTTCCTAGTTTTCAAGGGCTCTTCTAAGAAAGAAGAGCAGAAGGGAATTCTTTCATGAAGTTAAGATATTTACTGACTTTAAATGAGGAAATGACTCTGTGGAACATTCTTTGTCATGTACTAGGATTAAGCAATTTTAAGGACCTTTTTTTCTTATAGTTTTTGCCAAAATATCCTCTTAAAAGCAGGTAATGCCATACAGATATAGAATGCCTTACTTGCATCATCTCCTTTGAAATATAGCACCCTAATATTTCTACTAGATTGATCAAGTTTGGTTACATAATCTGAATAAAGCCTCTCTTTAGAGGAGCAAGAGGGAGCAACAGCAAAATTATATAGTATGTTCACTCTCTTAAATTGATTTAAGTTTTATTTTAGGAGAAAAAATCTTATTTCTAACTGGATTTGTGCCACACACTTAAGATATTTCAACTTGAATGTTTCAATTGGAAGATGCTTCATGAAACTTACTTAAGAACTTGGAATCAAAATAACCTACCTGACATACTTAAGAAACGTAGAAGTAAAAGGATATTGTTGTACTAGGAAATATTAATGCTTTGGAATTATTAATGTTTTTGAAAACACTGCATGCTTAGGTTTACAATGCTTTTTTGGGGGAAAAAAAAGTATATTTTTTGCGTTTTACAGACCAAGAAAGTGAGGCAGGGAGATGAAAAGGATTCCTTGCAGTTACAGAGGGAGTTAGGCCAGCTGGGCTTAGAAATCAGGAGTTTTGTCTACCAGCTGTCCTTGCATTGAGCTCACTCCACTGGCAATTCTCACAATTCTAGAGTAACAAAGATCTATTAACATTTAATGCTCCTGTGACTCTACCCAAAAGATTTCTTTCTTGATGATAATGAATTCTCTCCACCCAGATTTAATTTGTCACCCCTGTTTTCCTTGATCCTCTATTTTTTAATATTTTTTGTTCACTTTTTCCTTTTACATCCTTTTTACTCCTCAATCATTGTCTTCTCCTTTCCATTCATTTTTTCTTTTTATCTGCTCTTCTCCATCTTCTGTGAGAGAATACTGTATCTTTTCATCCCTAACAATATTTCTGTTTTTTCTTTCTCATTTCCTCTAGATATCTCAAACCTGCCCTCACAACTACAGTGTCTTGCAGGCCACAGTTGCTGTGGGAGGACTGAATGTGACACAGACAGTGTTTCATAGCACCCTAATTTTCAAGATTTTAATTATATTTGAAGTTTGCCGATTACATGGTGAACTTCTGCAATGGAAAGAGTAAGACCACAGCTTTCTATCCTCAGAAGTGAAAAGTCTATAATGGAAAAAAAATGTAACATTGTTGAAGAATAGAGATAACAGAGAAAAAGCAGTGTGTCAAGGTACTTGGTTAAACAATAATCTCTTACAGAGCACTCATTACTGCTAAATAATTGACTGTGTTTGAGAGAAAGGTTTCTATGTGAAGAGAGGTTCAAGAAGGTCAGTTATCTAGTGGTAATGACCGTAGCGGTCATTAGAGGGTATTAATGCTATTAAGAACAGAACTTTAACTTTTTATTGAAGTTTTTATTTAAATTATATTAACTTTGATTCAACTTTTAATTGAGGTGCAACCATCCAAATTCCATAGTCAGGAACCAAGAAGTAATGAACATAAAATTACATGTTCTTCTGATAGGCTGATGGGTCTTTAATATATTATAATTTCAGGAGTCTCTACAGAGCAGTTATTAGTATAAAACTGTTCCGAGGTATTCTATTAGAATTAGGGCTGGCGGATTGATTCAGGAGCAAATCCCAACTTGACCCATAGCAAATGCAGATGGTGTATTTCCTGCATCAAAAAACCTTCTTTTTGTAAATACAGTTGCATTTAACCCCAAAACACTTGTTCAGTTAAAGCAGAAATGCCTTTTTACCTAAAATGATGTGTCTTACAAGGACAAAAACTGATACAAGGAGGCAACAACACGAAATTCATTATGAATTTAGGTAAGAGGTCTGTACTAGGTGCAGTACTTGTAGTATAAAACTTGTCTTTCCTGGAGGGAGTGGGGAGAGTTCAGCTTCTCCCTTTTGCTGGTGAGCCTGGGGCCAGGGACTTGAAGGCTTCTCAAGGTTCCTTCTGCAGGGTGGGAGCCTTGAATATCTACATGTACAGCCCTCCTGCGCTCACTTTGTGGGTCCTCTTGTGTGTGGCCTCTGGGGAGCAGGCTGCTGAGCAGCTTGGAGGGCCGGTGAAGGGGTAGGAGGCTCCGGAATGAGCTCTGGGGACCGGAGGAATATTGCATGTCAGGCCACCTTCTAGTCTTTGTGCAAGAGGGCTTTGTTTCCTTGCCTTATTCAACGTAAGCACCTAGTTACATGATTTAGAGCAGCGTGATTTAACCAGTGACAAAGCTGCCGCTCGGCCAGAACGAAGCGCTGAGCGCGGTGCCGCATCCACACGGGGGAATGATGAGCCAAAGAAAGGCTCGGGTGTGATAGGAGTTAATCGCCTTGCCCAGCGTGTGTCCGGGCAGGTGCTGGGAGCTTTGGCAAGGAAGGGACTCGCAGTGTTTGCAGCGAATAGCGTGCGGAGGTCTGCGAGCGGCACTGAATGCCCCGTGCTGCCACGGCAGGTTTTCCAGGTACAATTTGAGAGTCGAAGCCATAGTGTGTTTCTGACAAACTGACACTGAGAGATCTATCAGCCTCACAGAGCAGCTGGGAAAAAGGAATTCAGGAATGAGATGTTTATATTGAGGGGGAAAAAAAAAAAACCTACATTTTGCAGAAGATTTTTTTCTGCAACTTTTATGTTAATACATCAAATAAAAACAATAAGATCATACAATAGCAATAATTATATTACTCTGTGTCAGTTTTCTGCAATCTGGACAGGGGATTTGCAAACTCAGTTACTACAACTATTACTGCCAATTTACCTTTCTGCAGAAAAAAAATCTGGATTTTGGAAGTATTTAGGGTGTTTCCAGAATTTCCAGGGTAATGTTCATGTTGCATTTCTATTGTTTGTTATGAGTTCCTGTACTTCATTGCATGGAGTGGTGCACAATTCTATGAAAACATCTTCTGCTTCTGAAATCCTGTGAATTCCTTTATTTTCTTGTAATCACAGACCTGGGGAATACTTTGTATTAAATTGGGCTGCTGCCATTTTCTTGCAGGCAAATTTGCTGTATGAACTGATGATGGCTTTTTTCCTGTGGTAAAAAAAATGTAGACTGCTTTACATTTTTGGTAGGAAGCCAGGTTTTTGTCATTTAGACATGTCACATCGTTATGAAAACATCATGCATCATAACGCAACATAACAATGTGATTTGCTGAGATGCTGACTCTTCTTGGAAAAATTGTGAAGTGCTGTGTGCATATTGCCATGTGAAGGACTACGTGAGTATTTTAGGAGTATTTTAGTTTTCCTGGGGCTGCCTGGTTCAATGTCTCATGTATTGGCCTTTTAACTGCGGGAAGGTAGGTTCAAGTGTATGATGTGTAGGTTGTTCTTTACAGCCATATGACACTACCATAAAATCATAGATATCTGAAGGAATTTCTGGAGGTCATAGAGTCCTCTGCCCTGCCCAATGCATAAGCAATGAAGCCTGTACCATTTTTACTGTACATATGTCCAAAATTATATATTTAAAAAATGGTGTGGATTTGTTCCAGTGCTTAGCAAATTTGAAAGCTTTTTTCCTGCTGCCTTAAATTTACCTCACAGCAGTTTGTGCACAGTTCCTGTCCCAGCCTCAGCAGAGAACTGGGTGCCAAGCAGAATTCTGCTGCGTGTTGTCCCATAACAGCAGTCACTGGAGGAAGTTTCCACCTTCCCTGGTCCTTCAGTGACAGCTCTTTGCACAGTTTGTTACTCACAGGGAGAGCAATGCTTTATTCCCCTAGACACGGTGGAGAACGAGGGGGAAAAAAGTGGTAAAGTAGTGCTTCACCTAATCTACCTTCTTTAAAGTTATATCAAAAAGTTCTGTCTCCTGCCTCTTGCAGTGGTGGGAGATGGGGCTGCATCCCTTGTGTGTGTGCTCTGCAGCTCCCATTCAGATCTTCTGCAGGATCCAGGCCAATTTTATCCTTCACCCTTCAAAACTCATTCTGTTTTTAACTCAAGTAGGGGACACTTAATGGTCATCCTCTTTATTAGAACAGAGTTTCCTTCCTTTTGGTAAATATGTATAAATGTCTATTTGGAATTTCCTCCTGCATTTAACTGGGTAGTAAACAGCTCTCAATTCTGGAGATGTGTAACTCCATGCTCTCTTTTGTTATTACTCATCATTCCTCAGTTGGTAATGGATCTTGCACTTCACCATATTTTCTATACCAGCCTGTATATTACACGAAACAGTATGCAAACGTTAGTTAAGGTGACCAAGGAACTGCTAACATGAGTTCAGTTAAACACATTCTTAGGGGTTGCTGGAATCAAAACATATGTAGGAACATGCCATGAGAAATGTTAACAAGCGGTGGTGGTAATAGTGTTTGGAGAAATGAAAAACAAACATCAATAACAGTAAGGATTAGGCTTGTCACGTATACATCACACTAGTTAAAGAGCCGGAGTCAGTCATTTATTTGAATTGTTTAGTCCTTTCACATTTGCCTGCTGGAGCTGTGTAAGTTGAGGTGAAAAAGCTGTGGAGAAGGGAGGTATGTAAGGCAGAGTGAGTATGATGAAAAATGAATAGAAAAGAGAATGAATTGAAGCAATACAAGAATGTAAAATAATGGGACAAGAAATAGGTTTACTGTCTTTCCTGGCTGTTGACTATTCCATCTGAGCAAGGGATTTGCTGGCTGAGATCAGAGCTGCCTGCCGTGCATGGGTATGCATGTTCTTCAGAGGAGGTGAAACAGTGGGGAACAGGAATGACAAAACCAAATGAACTATCAAGTTAGTTTTGCAATCTCATAGACGAGTAAGAGTTCGGCAATTCTGAATGATGCTGAATATGTGTAAAGAGAAGTTATCTTTATGAAAAGACAACAGAGGTTGAACAAGGTAGGCAGCCCTAAAACTTTTTCCGTCTCCTTTTGCTGCAAGTTAACGGTGAGTTCAGAGCTGCCTGGAGAAGCTGAGCTGTTCGTATGAGCTTTTCCCTGGGGGATGACAGAGAAAGAGGCTGTGTATGCGGGAGGTGTTACAGCCTAGAAGGGCTATTATGCCCACCCGGTATTAGTAGGAGGGCCCAGTGTTTCCTGTTTTACGAGAGTCACAATCTCTCTTAAAAGTGTGATGCAAAATAAATAAGGCTGACTTTTGTGCTTTGCAGTTCATTGTGGGAATTTGGTGTGAGATCAACTTGAGTATAGTTGCTGTAAGAGCACTAATAATATTATCCCCAGAAGAATGGAAAAAAATATATAGTAAAAATGTTGACTGTATGAGTAAATGTTAATCATCTTTTGACCATTCCATATGAATTGCACCATTCTATTCCTATGTGTTATGCAGGCAACATTTTGTCTGGAAAGTCCAGTGACCACATGTATTGATTTTTTACTGTAATTGAAATAGTTTAGTATTGCATTGTATCTGGTTCCAATTTGTGACTTTGATTTGCAGGGATTGTGAACTAATCTTGCCATTGCATGTTACATTTGTAAACTGAAGTTTAAAATTGTGCTGATCAGACATATGCAGAAAATTACAGCTGCAGTGCAGGCTTGCACCTGTGCCTGGATTTCCTCTTTTCTAGTCTCTGCTCAGGACACATGTATATGCTGAGAGAAAATTTATGGTGTGGGAAGCCTGAATTGCTCCAGAAACAAGTGGATTGGAAGTAAGACTTAGTCCTGTTTTATAGACAGGTAATCAGAACTGAGAGACTGAGGCATTAATCTGAAGTTCACAGAGGAGCAAGGACATCCTATTCTGTGTGTCCTGATTCTTGGTTCCTTTCTGTGGAGACTCCTTCAATCTGATGTGCTTCACTTATAGCTCCAGTGCATGTTGCTTAAACGAGACAGGAGAAGGTTATGCAGTAAACCCTATAGTGAACATGCACAAGCAGTGGTGGAAGAGATCACACAGAGTGATCCACAGCAGTCTTGCTTCCTTTCCATCTAAAAGTCGGTCTGTGTGGTGATCAGCTAGGAAACCTAACTAAATCTGTCAAGTTACTGTGCAGGAGTCAGAGCACTACATTCCCATGTAGAAGTTGGTACTTAGAAGTGGCCTTAGCTTCCTCTAGCTCCTTTGAGAAGGATTAAGCTACAGCAAATTAAGGCCACTTTGCTCTGCAATGAATGTCCGCATGGGGGATTAATACACTTTAACTTATGCACATTAGCTTTGAAGCATTGATTAATTAATCCTAGAGGCCTTGTCCCCATGCAGACAAGCCTATGGAGAGCTTCTGGAGATGTTGATTCCCAGAGCACTAGCTGGGTTAGTTTTTTCTGCATCTCTCTAAATATGGCAATTTCTGAAGAAACATGCTCTTTAATGCTCAAAGTCCACAGCTTGAGCATGTAGTTCATGTGCGTGTAGCAGTCCCCTTCTTTGGCTCCTATAAGCCCTGAAAACACCATTTTAAACAGCTGATGTCTGCAGATGTCATGATGGTTTTAGAAGAGAGCTTGCTCCATTTCAGTAAATTCACAATCATCTTTAAAGGGGGAAAAATCACATAAAAATAAACACAGACTTAGCTATCCCTTGTCCATACTGTAGAATTATTTTAGATAAGTATGCAAAACATTACAGCTGCATTTGCCAAACTAGGCTGACTCAACAAAAAGCAAAGCAGTGCGAGGAATATCCATGCAACTTGATGTGGACCTGTCAACACAGTTGAATTTGATTTTTTTTTTTTAATGTGCTTTTTCCAGAGCTTTCTTTTTTTTTTGGTAAATTTTGAAATATGCTTATTGAAAGATACAGCATAAGTCATATCTTGGATTGAGAACAGAAAACTAGTCTTGGAAATAAGGAATGAATACTGGTAGGTATTATTATTGCTCAAAATAAAAATAATTCCTTTAAAGTTGTTCAGAAGTTGGATGTTGAAAAATAGCCAAACGGAAATTGATTTAAATGGAGGTACTTAAGATGAAAAGGATGACAGCAGTTACTGGTCTGACTTCATTTATCTGCTGTCATTTTCCTAAATACTCATCTTGAGTACAGCTGTTTGAATAGGAAACTGTCTAGCTCTGAAAGCTGAATATGGCAAAGTCTCTTGTCATGTACCCATTGCCTAACCTCACATAGTGTAATTGATAAATGTACCCATCAAATAAAACATTCCAGGCCAAGGCATGTCCAAAACAGTACTTTAAAAGCCTACTTAGTTTGTTAAATAGATACTTCTTTATCCTCTGCCATACTTTGTGTAATCAGATTGTGGATTTGTGTCCCCTCCTCCCCCAAAAAATCCGAAACAAAACCAAGCAAAGTTCTGAGAGATAAAAAGATAATTCTTTATTCATCATGCATGCAGAGTTGTCAGTTCATTAAAGTATACCTATAATTAAAAACTTAAGCTAATTAAGTTTAAGGTTTTTATATTCTTGTTATCGTAGCAGAGGGGGAAAAAAAAGTCTAGAGGGATCCTAACATCTCTCAAATATTGCGTATGGAAAAGATCACATCTTCCTGTTCTTGCGATCAAATACTTTAATTGAAAAAAAAAAAGAGCACTGTTTTTATGATGAAAAATAAGATGTTTGAGACCATAATCATAGAATCATAGAATGCTTAAGGTTGGAAGGGACCTCAGAGGTCATCTAGTCCAACCCCCCGCTCACGCACGTAGA
>VZSG01000005.1:1425461-1444962 GCA_013398315.1 Nothoprocta pentlandii
AAAATGTTGGAGTGTGCAGAGCACATCAGAAAAGATTTGGAAGCACCCAGGGAAACTTGACAAAAGAGATTTTATTCATCACCTATAATAAGCAAAGAATTTTAGCCAATACATTTTCTCCTGTTTCTTGCATAAATGCTCAGTGCAGCCAGCTGAAGTGCAGAGAAAAGACAAAGTTTGGGGAAGTGAGATCTTCAGTTTCAGATATAGTGAAGAGAACTATATTTATCTGTGATGGTTGAGCTTGTGGGTGTTCATATATCTACAGGCATTTTTTTTTTTATTTTTCATACCAGAACGTGCCATATTTTAGCCCCCCGATAGTGTAGAGGGAAGAGTTAAGTGCCCAGTATTTCTGGATACATAAATATATATATATATTTTTTTTTTTCTTCAAAAGCGTTGCCTGGAACATTAAATGAAAAGAAAAAAAAAAAAAGATAATTGCTAATACACCACCAAAAATGATAAATAGAATAAATTATGAGCTATAAGTGATGTGAGCATTAAATCCTCTTTGATATTATGATCACATCTGTGTCTGATCATGAAACTGTTAAAATTAAACACAATTATCTGTAAGACAGCTAGGTTACTTTATAAAATTTAACCTCATTAGTACATGCTTTTTGGATCATGTGTCTCCACATCTGCATTATGGACTATCTCTACGTTTCTCGTGAGTGTGTGCTCAGCATGGATTATCAAGTCTTCCTCCTCACTGAAGAAAAAAAAAAAAAAAAAAAACAGAAGTATCCCAACATTTCCTGATATTGTTTTTGAGGGCTAAATAAGTGGCGCAGCTTTGCCCTAGTGATGTGTTCCATCAATGGCGATAATATACATTTTCTCATAATTAATATGAATATCTTGAAATGTTTTAGCATGTTGCTCCTGAAGAGAACTATCCCAAAGAGTGCTGGAGACTCAGTCTCTCTGAGGAACAAAGAGGCTCCCTAATGCTGCCTTCGTGAAAAGAACAATTCTGTGTTGGGTTGCTCTATAATCTGCTGTGGAAGGAGGCAGAGCTGCTCTTTTGGTAGCTAAGCTTTCACCATTCTTACAGATATTGCATATTTTTTAGCACACTTTTTAAAACAGAGTAAAAATCCTTTGTTGATTTTGAAATGCAGCTCTTCCTTTTAGTGTGTGTGCAAATTTTAACTTTCAGCTAATCCTAACTATTTTTGAAATGGTTCTTTGTACACTGAACCCCATAGCCCTTGTAAGCATATATTGGTAAGCATTGCCTAAGCAAGGCAGTCTTTTAACATTTTTTTAAATTAGGCGTCTTTTATTTCTGGAAATCTAATAGCTGAACTAGCAACAGTAAAGATGTCCAGGTTTCAATGAAATACATTTCATAAATTAGCTTATCATTGCACTGATTTAGCATGCCTAGCAGGTGAAAGACAAAAACATGTGTTATCTTCCCTAGGGAACCTTCAATGAATGTCATTCTAGCTTCATATGTCTTTCTTCTCTCCCCTTCTTGAACTGATATAAAATTCTAATGTGTGCCCTCTGGATCCATCTTCATTGAAATCTAGCAAAACCGCTGAAGGTAAGATAGTGGCAATGGTGCATGAAAAAAGGGAGAAGGAATACAGTGATTCATAGCATACTTGAAGAAAGTTGCAGTTGTTAACAGCACTACTTTTGTATGTAGACAGGTTAAAATGTGTCATACATCAGTGTTAAAAATAAAGTTATTCATCTTGGCTATTTTCTCAAAGATTAGAAAAAAAAGGCAGTAAAACCTGTGCAGCGTGTATCTTTAAAAATTCTTTCTCATGCCTCTGAAAACAAACCAATTAGATAGCTTCGAATGGTAGTAATAGTAAAGGCAGCATTTTTATAGGGATGTGCTTGTGTAATTTCTCTAGTTACAGTGATTGCTCTTTGAAAAGCTTCCATGTCTTTTCAGTTCTCTTTTGTCCATGGACCTCCAAGTCACTAACATTCAGTGACTCTCTTTATTTTGCATTTTCCTTGCTCACTTCAACAATAATAGAAATCTTCATTGAAAAAAGACATGGAAAACACCCAGTAGCTCATTGCTGTCAGATTTTTAATTCATAGGCACGACATGCTCAAAGGTTGCTCTGTTACTTAATAAATTTGCACAATAAAATAGAAAATGTAACCAAATAAGGCAAAACCATTCGGTTAAATAGTGAGCAGATCAATAGCAGAAAATTAAATGAAAAGAACATTTTAACTCCATTTCCCCACAGTCACAGTCATGAAAATGAGAACAGCAATAGAAAAGTAACTCAAAAATAAAATACTACTACCAAGCTCTGTAGTCCCTTGCTGAAAGGTGACAGAAATATTCTGTGGCATCTGGTGTTTTGAAAAAGCAGAATCTTGGCCAAGTAAAAGATCTGGCAGGTCTTGTCATCATCCCTAGTACTGAATATGCCATGGCCAAGAGCTCAAGTTTTCCCATTCCCTTTCACACAGCTAGACTTACATGAGCCTAACCTTGCAAACCTGCACATGTGCAAAGTACTGCTCACGAGAGGAGCTGCGCTGAATGTCAAAAGGGTGTTATGTGAGAGGAGGTTCCTCCACAAGGACAGGTTTGTATGAGTAAGTCTGACTTGGAGCGCTGGCTACTTGGCTCTCCCCAACATCATGGGAAGCTGCAGGAGTAAAGTCATGTGCAGGATTTGGAAAAGGTTCCACAGGGAGCACGGCAGGGTTGTGGGGCATCCGCTGTCCTCAAGCAGCAGCTGGATGTGTATATGTCATCTTAAATCCCCCAGCTCCTGAAATCCTCCGCAGATCCCAAAGGCATTGGTGGTTTCCTTTTTTGTTGCTTGTTTTGTTTTGTTGTAATTCTTTGCTTTTTAAGAAAAAAAAAAAGACATATAAACTACCCTCTTCTCAAATGACTCATGACTTTGCAGAAACTGCTGTTACCCATCTGTGTCTCAGACATTGGGCTCCCATAGCATTTTGAAATAACCATGTAGAATTGGAGTTCTTGAGACATATTTTGACTAAGGATATTTTCACTGATTCCTTGGCATTTAAATCAGAGTATACAATTTTTCTTTTTTAAACCCTCAAAGAAAGAGAGGAGAAAAAATAATGCTATCTACATAAAGTAGTTCATTAATATGTTTGAGATAAGCTGGGGAGCCCAGTGTCTCATCTGTCTGCAGAGCAGAGCTTAATTCTATTTCACACAAGAAAGGAAGGCACCAACTGCAATTAGTCTTTCTGTAATACTAAGTTTCTCTCAGGTTGATGACCGCATATTTATGGAGCATTTAGTTCACAAGTAAATAAAATAAAAGGAACAAAAAGGTCTGAAACAAGTGTAGCGTCTTAACTATTCTACCAACCTTTAATGCTGTAACTTCTGTGCTTAAATTCAAACATATGTTTTGCAGAATCAGGATTTTAGTTACTGCTTTTTTTTTTTTTTTTTTTTTTTTTTTTTTTTTTTTTTTTTTTTTTTTTTTTTTTTTTTTTTTTTTTTTTTTTTTTTTTTTTTTGTATGGTATTGAAAAGAGACATTGCATTTTAAGCCGTCTGCTTTGTGCTTAAGCACAGGTGCTTCTTTAAGGAATTACTGGTTTATATAAACATCTAAAGTGTTCCTTTGTTGTGTTTCTTGACATCAGCTGGAACTGGAACTTTTGGTACTATTCACTGGATACTGAAAGGATAGTGGCATATGAAAGGATTCCAATCCATACTAAAGGCATCCCTGTGTACGCTATAGAGACCTGTGTTACTGTAGGTAACAGTACTTCCCAAGATTTTTGGAGTAGCATATTCCGTACTTGTTAGATTGGAATTCCTGAATGACTGGTAACGGATACAAGTGCACAGCCAAATAAAGCTGCTTTTGTCGTGAGCGTGTATATCCTCATATTCAGACGTAGAAAATCTAGCTCAGCTCTAGCCCTTCTTATTTCTTCATTCATGAGATGATACCTTTACAGCAAAAGCAAATAAGTAAAAAGTTTCTTTTACCCCAAATTAAAAAAAAAAAGCATTTTTAAAATATAAGTTCGAAGTTAGTCTTCCACAGATAGCCAATTAAATTATGCTAAAAATGACATTTTTAATTAAACACCAAGGTAAGCATAAATGGATTTCAAAATAATTAATCAAACATCAAAAAATTGAAACCTTTTTCTGCTTGAGCAGCAGAAATGAAAGAACCAGTCTTCAGGTCTCATAGAGATTCAATCTAATTTAATTCTCTGTCTTCTCTAAATAAACATTCCTAAAACCTTTTTTTCATCTGGGGGAATAAGGATGAGAGGGGTAATCAATATTTCTAGCATTTTAATTAAAACCGTTAGTGGAATAAATCCATTTAATTATCAGTTAATGAAATACAAGGTCATTTACCTGACAGGAACTTTGAAGGTGGATTACTAGCTGGAATAAAGTAGAAGAACCCAATGTCACAGCCATTTAGCTTCTGTCAAATTTAAGGTTAAAATCCTTTTAGACTGTTTAACCTATTCTCTACCATTTTTCTATTATGTATGCCAACTGGCAAGGCAGAAAGGAGAAATACATGATCAAAACTTATCTACTTTTATTTTTTCTCCAAAGTTCCTACTAAGTTTCTGTAATTTCTTTTCCATCTTTCATTTAAGAAGATGCAAAATGCAAATAAAGTGCAATGTGCCAAATGAATTCTGGGGTATTTCCACTTACTGTAGAAAGTCTCCTCCTTTAATAAGATCAGCATGCTCCGAACTTTGGTAAGAAATTATTAGCAATTAAGCAATAAGAAATATTGAGTTCCTTTATTTTTTTAGTATACAGTAGAGAAACATACATAACTTTGCAAAAGAAGATTTTTAAGGCTGATGGTTCTTGTTATACATGTACAAAAAGAAACAGAAGTGCTCTCTGGAAAGTTTGCTGCAGTGCTTACATAGATCTGTGTGCTTACATACATCGATCATGCATAGATCATAGGCCTTACATAGTATGATAATGCCTTATAAAACAGCAAATCAACAAGTGATGAACAAAAGATCTGCCAAAGAGACAGTGAATGCCACTGTGTGCAAGCAGCCAGGCGAACAGAGAAAGAAATTTCTCTTTCCAGGGTTATGGGTTAATCATACACGCAAAATAGAAAAGTCTCCATACAGGCAGAGTGTTCCTACTTTGTAGGAGGATTACAAGTTTTGGGTTTATCTGGTTTAGTAATGTAGTTATACTAAATTGAATTTTTTTGACACTAATTAGAATTATAGATTTACACTGAAAGTATATACTGTGTCATTTGATAATATTGTAAGAATATTGTAAGGTGCACTGTTCTGCAATTGCTTCTCTAAAAAAGGTTCTGCAAAAGGTATGCTGTGTGTTTTTATATATACATATATATTTACACACATATATAGTCCTTTGCCTTTCAGGTTGATTGTGCCTAAGGTTTTAGTTCCATGACAATTTAAATGTACAAAAATGAAAAGTATATTTTAACTTGAGAAAGTCACATTCTTGTATGCAATTTTGCTTTTGGAATTTTATGTCACATTTTGACTTTTTTTCATAAACCTTTACATAGGACTAATAACAGCTATAGATGTTAACTATATATTTTCATATCCTGAGAAACCTGTTCTTAATAGGGTATCAGATGCTGTGTATTGCACAGCATTTTACTTTTGCTAGTAACAGAACTGTTCCGGGGGTGTTTAAGGTGGTGCTTCAGAACATGTCCGACTTGGTATGGTCTTGGTCTGGTCTATGGACTGTGGTAGCTGCGGAGCTGCAGTATGCAATGATTTGTGCCTAGTTTGTGGGGAGCTGATAGCTGCAAGCGAAGGAGAAGGTCTTCGTGGAGCAGCCGACTGCATCAGAAGGTGAAGTGTTCTTTCCACAGTGAGCCAGGGAGGTTTGTTGTCTACAGCCTTTAGCTTCCTGCGTTGAGAAGCAGGGCTCACATTTCAAGTTCTAACCCAGCTTGTTACCCGAACCCTGCTTTTCCTTATTTTTCCTCAAGGTAAGAGTAGCCTACCCCCAGCAATTTATTCTTAGAGCGGTAGAATTCCATTTTTCCTGTGACTGCTGGCCTCCTGTGACTGCTCAAGGCCTCCTCTGTTCTTTGTTTTGTTGCAAAAGACTACTTGCTTGCTATTATGCAATGTATTTTCTAGGATTAAATCACAGAACATTGGCATCAAGAATCTATATCTTTGAAATTAGGAGTTAACATGCAATCTTTTTTGTGATACAATTTGTAAGAACATATTTTACTCTCATGAAATAAGTAAAATTCTTACTGAACAGAATTCAAAATTCTTTTGTCCCTGTTGCCCAAGAGGAGGGAGGTTTCCTCTGAACCTATCAAAGAACGGTAGGTAGAGCCAGCTATTTCCTTAAGTTTCATTAAGCTGAAGGAGGATTTTCTGATGGAGCTGTAGTGCTGTAGTGCTGGCATTTTGCTTATCCTACAGAGTAGGAGGGCTTTGGCTGTGGCTCCTTGATCTTTGCACGTTCAATACACTATTGGTTCTCCACCCTGGATGAGGCTAGGTTAATTCTCAAGATGCTGTTTAGAACTTTTAAAGCATTTTCCATGCATATTTTATTTTTGTTTTTTACTTCTCACGGGAAGAAGATGTAATTAAATTCAAGTAAGACAACAAATGAATTTGTTCAGTATTACAAGTAAACTGAATATCCACAGAATTCAAAGAAGTTTGTATGGTTAAAATCATGGTTCTGAAAGTAGTGTCAGAGTCCATTCTATAGAACAGTGGCTCCCTTGTCTCTTTGGTTACCCAGATGCAAGTTAGGACAGAATTTGATTCTGTTTATGTTGTTTTCAGCCCAAATATTTTTTTTCAAGATGAAAAATGTGATGAATTCAACAGTATGACATGAAAAGCTGTCAGCAAAGATTCTTTTAGTTGTAAAGCTCTTTAACATGATACAGAACTCGCAGAACTCCACAAAACGTCCTGCAGAATCCCACAATATCTGGCAGATTGTACCAAAGGGATCTGGCATTTTTAGCAGGCAGCATTGCAGCTGGAAAATTCTTACATTTGATTAGGGGTGTGTGTGTGCAGTAAAATATGAAACACAATGTAGGATTTACTCTGATGGGAAAAAAGTGCTTAAGTTTAATGTAAGGGAATGAAAGCTTTTTAATCTTTAAAGCTGTAAAGCATTTCTGTTTTTATTCATGTTTACTTTACAAAACTTCTTACCTATTTAACAAAATGAAACACACAAAACCCCTTGATGTGGCCTTTGTGTGCTACCTCTGGTGGGAGCTTCAGAAATTCAAGTCTAAGGATATGCTCTTTTCTCTGCAGTTTACTTGCAGTAAGTGTATATAGTCTGTTAAGATCCCCTATTCCTGTTGCTGTTACATGCAGTGGATATTCAGAATGTGCAGTATTGGCAAATACACGTGTATGTTTCTAGTGACTATGTTACTCCAGCCATCACATTCAACATCTTATTATGAGAATGTTCTAGCAATAATTAGTGCATGTTCCACCTTTATGCATCGTAAAAGCAGAGGGAATCGAAGAGTGAGTGGATGGGAAGTCTTCTTTGTGATAGGAATAAAATAGTAGAAATGAAATTTACCATTTTTAAGCAAAGTTTTCAGCATCAGATGGGTAAATTTATAACAGAAGGGAAAGATTAGTAAAATGAAGGTATCCTTGTGCTTGTTAGAAACATATTTCAAACGATACTGGTGGTTAACCCTTATTTAAGGATATTTTTTTTACTAGAGTTCTGCATCACTTAATTTCCCAGCCTTGGAGAGAGCTCCTTATGGTATGTATGTGTCTGGGAATCTCCTGCATTTCTAAGGAAACATTTTAACTTCAAATCAATAGCAGAGTTGCCCGGAGTCGTAAAGATGTTGACTGTACCAGCAAAATAATCTCTCCTTTGGTTCGAATAATGAGTGTTTCTGCACTTATTTAAATTCCTCTGCATATATAGCTCGTATGATTGTAAATGGGGCTGGTGCTGCGGGAGGGCTGATCCTGCATCGCTCAGCTGCATCGCTGCAGTTGCCTGGTGTCGGCAGTTCAGGGCCGATGCTGCCCAGCATGGGCTTCACTGCGTCGCAGCACAAAAAGCCCGAGTTTCTGAGCGTGTTGTTTTAAGGCTCTGTGCAAACTCGAGACATTCAGATAATGTTTTCAAATCCATATTTGCAGTCATAGTCTTACAGGCCCTGGGGAACTGCGTGATGTTAAAACGTTAGGTGTTAAAACAAACACAAAGGGAAAGGCAGCTATTACTCTTGTCAGGGTGTTTATTTTCAAAATGTCACTTCTGGAAAAAATTGTCCTGGGCTCTGCTGTAGAATTAGCAGCAACCAGATAATTCATTACAACTGAATTATTTTTGTTGACAAATCAACTATTTAAGTATAAACATAGATGCATATTTATTAATTTTAGACCAAAATTTTGAAATATTGTGTGAGCTTTCTTCATTTTTCCATACTCTTAAGCAATCTTTTCCATTATATCAAATATTTAGTTAAACAAGTAGAGGCACTTGATATGTATATCCCTTTAAAAAAAAAAAAAAAGTGAAGTGTTTTTAAAAAAATCATTGATATGTTGTATGATTTACAGTCTTGGAAAAAAATAACATAGTCATAACTTTGCAGTTTTTGTGATGCATGAAGATCAGATTTTTTAATGTTGGTTAATGCTTTACTAATTAAAGTGTGCATGTTAATTAAAGCAGAGGCTAATGTTAATTACCTATATTAATGGAATCTCATGTAGCACCTGCCTGAAGCAATGGGTTCAATTTTCAAAATATCTCAATTAAGGCTGAAACTTTTGATTTGCATCTAGTAGGGTTTCAATTAACTGCATTGCAAACTTAAATAACACACTTAAAGGGATAATATCACCAATCACATGTAACACCGTGGAACTGGTCGGTTCAATTATTGACTGGGGCTGTGAGAGCCGTCGCAGTCGGTAGGTAAGTGCCGTGGTATTGGCGAGAGGTTGTTGTCTAGGGTGGTCATTGCTCTGCGGTTGTCTCGAGAGAGGTGTTGAATTGCTGTAGTCGGGTCTTGCTGCAGTGACACTGAGGGAGGAGGAAAAAACTGGAATATTTGCTCACATTTAGTGCTTAATGGTGAAGATTCAACCCCGTCCTCTGAAATAAACGGCCGGTGTTCTGTGAGGTGGGAAGCTGTCCTAGCAAATGGGAAAGGGGTGTGAACACTGCGTGCTTCCCAGTCAAGCTAGAGATGTGATTGTATTCCCAGTCTCGGTTACAGCCACCACAGCGTCAGGTGTTGACATGGGAGCTTTTAATGAGCAGCTTCAGGAAGCGATTAACAAAGTACTAGAAATAGATGCAATCATGCTGATTGGAAATTCTGCCTAAGCTCCACAAACAAGACTGTAATGTCCTGCTCCCATGCAACTGTCTGTGGTAATTACTGATGGTCCAGAACTTGAAGTTTTAGGCAGAGCCTACTCCGGTAAGACATTGATGGTTCAATTATAGCAAAGCTGAGACCAAAGCAATGCTATTTTTCTTTTTCTAATTTGGGCACACAGCTGAATGGATGTGGGGTTCAAGAACAGGTTGCTAGTCTTGTTCATAAAAGTAACCCAAAATTAGGCATCATTCCTGCATTCAGTGGGTGGGAATAGGTCACTATGAATTTGATTTTCAGGCATGCTCAGTAAAGAGGGAGAATAGCTGCAATGTAAGTTTAGCCTGTAGTCTATATTAGCAGGACTCCTCACACATAACTGTGTACTTTCCTTCTGAAAACATGGCCTAGTCCTTAGACCTTGCTGCTATATTGGCTGCTGACTATCTATAATGGCTGCTGACTATCTATAATGGATTGATTGTGCTTAATAAAAGTTGTAGTGGTTGATTTTAGTACTTGGGCTTAATGTCACCATTTTAATGCTATTACAAAGGCAAAAAAAATCTTTCCCCTCTATATAACTCTTTTTAAAGAGCTTTTGAGATGAGAGTGAAACACTTTTCTGAAGCTACATTTAAAATATTTGTTTTAAAATACTGTAATGACATTTTGCTTATAAAAGAGTTATCGCTCTTTTGCTTATAAAAGAGTTATCACTGTTATCTGTCTTCCATCTGGATTAATCACAACATAACAAATCTTACAACTTTTTTTCACTTCAGATTCTGGCGTAATGTAAGTGCCCAGAATCTGCATGGTTTCAGTAGTGATGATCAGCTTCCTTAAGAGTATGGTATATTTTTGATGCTCTATGTGAACACAAATTGTTGTCTTATTTATGGTTACTAGAAATTGATATCCCTTAATTAAGGATAGGAGGGCTACCTTTTGTGATAGTTAAATCTGGATTCT
Source organism: Nothoprocta pentlandii (assembly GCA_013398315.1). NCBI lineage: Eukaryota > Metazoa > Chordata > Aves > Tinamiformes > Tinamidae > Nothoprocta > Nothoprocta pentlandii. Next base: position 1,435,819 of record VZSG01000005.1, read on the forward strand.
GAGGGTCAGTTTGTATATTATTTTAGCTGAAGAAATACCACATTTTCATAGGATTTTCCAGGTCAGCAATTAATCTAACAAGATGAAGCAGGTGCACCTGGTATACTTTGATTTGTTATTGCTGTCCCAGATAGACTTCCTTACATCTTGTTTGAAGAAAAAAGCCTAAACTGTGCATTTGACAGTCATGTGAATGTTTGTTATGTACATATATGATATGCAGTTACCAATGTCTCGAGCCGTAATTTCACCACTGTGTTCTATATAACACCCAAATCTTTGGACCAGACTCTCTTCCCTTGTTAAATGAAAACGTTAATTTGCAGCCATTTAAATATCTGCCTAAACTTAAGGAAAAATAGCCAAACATCATGTACTTTTTTAACTCAAAGTAGCACAAGATACTGTTAAAATAAAGCTTGTAGTAACTTGGTTATATTAACTGCTTTCTAAATCAGAATATGCAGAGCACTACCTGGCAGTATCTTGTATAATGGTGATGTCTTTGATGAAAATCTGTTGAAATCATAGTATTTACAAGATTACTGAGCTCAGGTCTCTCTGGGTATTTGTTGGCCCAAAGGCACTTAGCCAATTAAGGCTATTGGAAAAAGAGAAGGCAATCCAACTTGAATCTTTCTGAGAGGAATCTTTAACAGCATTTACAGCTCTTGTCGTATAGAGACTATAATGTAGCAGTTTAAGTGTCTCGGGTATACTTGGTCTTGGTTTTATTTAACCAAGGGTGTTTTTGGTAGGTATGAGAGAGAGAAAAAGAGAGAGAAAAAAGTTAAATCTATCATTTGTTAAAATTACAGAACAGAATATTGCATGCAAAGCATTCAGAAAATGTGATTCTAGAGGATCATTGTATTAGTAAACAAGAAAAACAAAGATACATCTGGATACATCCAAATCCTGCAAATTTGGATGTATTATTATCAATAATGATTTAAAAGGCACCTATAAAGTGCTCATTTATGCATTTTGTCTTATGGACTCCTCCCCTAACATTCACTTTAGGAGCAAGTGGGGACCATAGGTGCTTTATCCAAATTCCATGCTTAGGATCAGTTCGGAGGTGATGACAAGCAACCAATGGAATTCTTGAGGAAAGTAACATGACTATAGTTATGCGAATCTTTGATGCAATCTGCCATGTGCTGATGTTTTCAACAGAACTGGAAGAAGCAAATTGGTTGAGTCTTGTTAGATATTTATAGGCTAGATATGCAGTGTGTTTTTTAAAGGGTTCACGTAAGATCCAGCTGTGTGATTAAAACTCTGTGTGATCCAGCTGTTTGCAAGACTCCCTTTTATGCCAGAGAAGTTTTTTTTCCTAAATACAACATGCAAAAATTTAAAAATAAGAATTTGAATGCTGGCTTTTTGGAAATGTCCTTTAAAGTTATTCTGGGAATTTTGGCATCCATAAGCAAGATGTAAATCAAAGTCTACCCTAAAATGCTATTATAAAAGATTCTCACTAAATTTTGTCTAGGTAATGCAATAAATTGGAATTACATTAGAATCACTGTCAAAGTCTCTAATGTGTTTTTCTAAAAGAAGATTTGTCAGAAAAAAAAAAAGGTTTTATTGTTTATATTAGAGATTTCACTTTTCTTATAGGGCTTTAAATATTCTGTCACTTTGTCTTAGCCCTGAATAATCTCTCTACATGAGTGGATCATATCTTAATACAATATGTAGATATAAAGTGAGGTTTTTAAAAATAATGTTATATCGCATCTGTTTTTACTGCATGTTACTGCATGTCTCTAGAGGCATGCAGCTTTTTTTATTTTCAAGTAAATTTATATTAGTTGCAGTCTCCAGCTGTTTTAGATATAGGATCATTTCCTGTTGGTACAGTTTCCAGAACAATTCCCTTTTTTCCTTCTCAAAAGAATGAGAAATTTAATTTAACAAAGACATCCTATAATTGCCTTTGTATCTAGCAAGGTATCTAGCAATCTAAATATTTTATTTTATTTAAAACATCTGTCTACATAATATCATATGACTATACAAGCCTATATCATCCTTCTGAAAGACAGCTGCTGCCACTTTTATTTAATTTATAAGAGACCAACAAAATTGCTCCTTAAGATAAAGCTGGTCTGGCACTGAGTCATATATAAAAAAATTTTGCAAGATGAAAATTGCTTGCATTTACAGTTCTTGTTAAACTAATCTAGGTCTTTTTTTCAAATTTAGAAGCATCCTTTCTCTTCTTTTCTCCCCTTGCCTTCCCCCCCAAATCACTATGGAAACATAGGAGCTTTGCATATACTTTTTTTTTTTTTTAGGAGCTCATTTTATTAAGACTGAAGGTGGCTTTTTAAGATGAAATGCAAACTAGAGTCACTTGATTGCTCAGCTTTTGGGATCTATTTGTCATTTTCACAAATATTTTGTATGATTTGTTCAGAATTCTCATGCAATTTTTCGGAAGATACATGGGGAAGTATAGATCTTTTTTTGTGTTGCTGAGATTTTTTGGTAGTGATTTCTTTTTTTTGTAAACTATTTTCTTGTATGAAGAAACTCATACAAAAAAAAAATAGTGGCTAATAGATAGCATCAATTCAGGCACAGCAGCAGTCCTAGAAATATAGACATAGGCATTCTGCAGTATGTGTAAGTAGGACAAGTTTACCTTTTCCAGGGAAGTAATCAAAATACTCCTTTTTGGAGAACTAAGAGTATGAAAGGAAAATGTTTATGGTTCCCTACTGGCACACAGTTATGATTGACAGGAAAAAACAACATGTGTGCCACATGAGACATCTTGTTCAGGAACTTTCAGGAGGGTAGTAAATTGGTGTTGGCACAAACACAAAAAAATAAAATGACTTGATTCAGCAGTTTTCAATTCTAAATCCCTAAGCTCCAAAGAAAGAAGTAAATATTCATCAAATGATCAAAATTTATATTGATTTTTATTCTGCATTAGCAGCTCAAAGTCAAGTTTCGTGACAGGGTGGATGTCGGTTTGAATGATTCTCTTTGAAATAAGGATGCAGGCGCTGGATTGAGTGCTACCGTGCATTCCTGAGCCATAGGAAAAGACTATTAGAACCCTAGGAAGCTAAATTTTTTAAGAATAGTATAAAGGCATGCTTGTTCTGTACTGTTTTGATAACTAAATTGTTGTTATTAGTATGTAAAGTAATTCTTATTTTTTCTGCTTTACTCCTTCCCTTCCATTATCATCTGAGGACAACTTTTTGTATCGAACTTCAAAGGAGCTGCAGTTCATATACTGTTGTAACTGGATTAATATCAGTACTTCCCAGCACAAGCGTGAGGAGCTGGTCTGTGGCAGAGCAGGGAAGCAAAGATTGTATCTTCATATTATACCTCTCTAATTTTGCAGTTTCTGCCAGGGAGTAAATAAAGATCTCAGGGTTGGGGGCAGGGGGTGGGAACGGAGGGTGGAAATTCAGGCAAAGAGGAAGCCAACATGAATGCAGCCCTGTAACACAAATGTGATAACCGTGAGTACTGAGCTGTGTGATTTGATGAGAAAACCTCTATCAGGGTGGTGTAGAAAATCGTAGCTATCGCTTCTGGTCTATAGGAGTATAATGGATCTCAGCCTCCAGCAGAAAGTAGTAAGTTAGGGGTATTTTTAACAAACTTAACTTCCCTTTTTGTTTTGAAAGCATTTTTCTTCATTATTTTACTGATAAATATACTTGCTTTTAGGTATCTGAGCTTGCAATGAAATGGGATTCATTGCTGTAAAAGGGAAGAAGAGAATAGAAAGTGTATATGTTTGTGAGAAAATACCCACCCACATGTGCATGAGCACTAAATAAAATCAAGGTGAGGCAGAAACACGGTAACTACGAAAGTGTTAACAAATTTCCCAAATGTCCTAGGTGCTTACAATTCAGCAAACATCTTTAACAGCATAGCTTTAAAATTAAATTTTACAAACATTATGGGTAATGCTTTAATAGTATGCAAATTGCAATGAAGTCAGCAGTGGCAAGGCTGACCTCTCAGCAATACAAATATTTTATGCTCAAAACAGTTATCTTTTTACATTTCTCTCTACCTCAGTAAGAGTCAGCTACTTCAAGAGGCTCCTCATCTGAGGATCATAAATAAGCTCAAAGCAAAAACAGTCTGTGCCTGCTCTCTACGTAGGGCAAAATAATTGTATGAATACACATATAAGCTATGTGTTTTGCTGTTGCAGTGAATTCACTAATTCGCTGTTGCAGTGAATTACTAATAATTTTTTAAAGCTCCCTCAAAATAATTTTTGTGCATTTTCTGTTTCTAATGTCTTCAGCAACTTTGTGTGTATATATAAAATTTCACTTTCATTTGCATAGGAAAATAATAGGCCATGTAAAGTATTTAGCCTGCATTTCCTTGTTATTAAATATATTTTTTAAGTAACATACAGATTTTATGTTCTGTCATATCTGCTTACTATTACTTGAACTTGCAGATTGACAAGAGTCCTGTGTTCTCACCTACACATTTTCATGCCATAAAAGCTGGCACGATATCCTTAGTAGGTTAATATGTAAATACTTTTTGAAAAAAAGAGCAAATATCATTTGCTACTCTTTCTAGTAAGAGGAGATAGGCACTCAGGATAGACACTCTTTGAAAGAGACTACTGATCCTCTCAGTAGTCAAAGTACTGAGTCAGAAGGAGACTTTAGCTCAATTTTTACAATTTTTTAAGTTCCTGTATGCTTAGGAAATTGTGGCAGTCATTAATAAAAACATTCTTTGTGATGACTGAGTTAGCAATATGAAATATTTGTCAACCATATGAAAGTTTAAAACTGAGCTACTCTGACAAAAAAAAAAATCTATGTAAAATATTTTATGTAACAGGCTCGCAAAGGAAGCAGTGTTGCTATAACACCATCTTATTAGTCACTTCTGCAATTCATGTAGATTCCTTTCACATGGTAAATACCAGGATTCTACGAAAACCTCAGTTCATCAAAACTTAAAGCAGGAATACTATTCTATAGTACAGTAAAAATAATTAAAAGACTATGTGTTATCAAAATAACTTCAGAGGCCTACATTGTAAATTTTAAAAGGTAAATAGTTCGCTTACATTTACTTTAAAGTGAGATTATTTGATTTTATGTAATTTGGAACCCACTTTCTACAAATAAAGCACCAGGTTTTATTTTGCTTTAAGCTAGTACTGCTTCCAACGGTGAGAAAAGACATATGCAAAATGTATCTTCCTCAGCAGATGTGCACATGCTCCAAACCACGCACAAAGCCTCTCTCCTCTGCTAAAAAAGAGCAATTTGTAATTTAAAGGCTAACCCTATGGATATATACAGTGCCAACTGTCCTTTAATTCATGAAGGCCCTTTTTGCCCTGTGCTGTTATGACCAACGGGTCCTTTTCCTGGACATTTTGATCAAGCAAAAGCAGCGTTTAAGCCAGGAAAGCTGCAGGTATCCTTGTTTCCTGCCCCTCGGTGGCTGGTGGCTGGATGGTGGAGCTGGCGCTTGTCCTGCGACACCGGCTGCGAGAGCTCCAAGATGCGGCCGCACGGTGGGAGCTGGATGGGAGCTGGATGCGCACAGGGATGCGCGGCGGGTAAAAAGCCTCCTCGGTGATTTGCAGGCTGCTCTGTGCATTCTCTCTGGTGCCCTACCTTAAATAACGACTCTGAGCAGCACTGAGCAGAATTTCCAAGAAATGGGTATAATAGTTTTGCTCTTAGCTGAATCCTGCCTTCCTGGGATGTGCTGCGTAGTCTTTCCTAGGAGGCCCTGGGTTTGCATGGCCTCCCTTCCCTGCTCGTGTTTAGATGTGCGTGTGGGTTTGCTGAGTGGCGGGGAGGAGCGAGGCGCAGTGTCGCTCTGTGGCGTTGCTCCTGCGTCTACGTGCGCCGTCCTGAACTCTGAGTGTCGGCACCTTCTGCCTTAAGAGTGTGACCATTTTGAGCACCTGGGCCTACAAACTGAGGCAGTGGCATTGCATGTATGTGTGGTTTGGTGCACAAACCTTTTAGAGAAGCTAAGAAGAAGATATTAGATATTATTACATAAGAAATATCAGTTTCTAGGGATGTAGGCAAGCTTTTTACAATCTCTTTAAGCCATGTTGATGTGTTCACCTGGAGCTGCCTCTGCCTGTCTGTTGTGCTGGTTTGAGCAGGCACTGTCCTTGCCCCGAGCTTCCTGGCCAAAGCCTCTCCTCCGCCTGCTCCATGGCCATCACCAAGCCTCCCTTCGTGTCTTGCCCTGCAGGCTGGAGGTGACCACCTGCCAGGTGAGAAAAGCATCAAAACTGTGCAGATTCCTACATTCCTTTCTTGCAAAGTTTTTTTTTTTTTTTTCACCTCAGTTTTTAGAGGCTGCTGTCAAACAATTTATTCACAATCTTGAAAGATTTTGGAGGGTTAATGCCTTCTTGCTTTCCTTCAATGTTTTTGGTAGTTGTGATACGTACAGGGAACTATTCTAGATCCACAGTGGAGATCTGACTACTGCTTGGGGCATGCCACATACTTGTAGTGTATTTAATTTTACACCAAATGGACCCAAAGGCGTGGGGATAGCCGTGAATTAGACACCTGACGTCTCTGTTTCAAATAGCCAACGTTATCAGAGCGCCACTGGGGATCTGGGCAGACAGTGCTGCTGAGGCCGTGCTGCTGATTGCATTTGTGTTCCTACAGCTGTTCCTACAGCTGGAAGGTCGCAGAGCATGTTCCTAATTTTTATAACAAAACAGCAAAAACTACATATTTCTGTCACATTTTTGAAGGGTTTCCCATAGTATCACTGTAAGTACTGGCTTGGGTTTTATTATGTTCCATGGTTCTGTTTGAGAGCCTGGGAGGAGGCAGCCCTCTTTTGCTATGTCACAGTCCAACTCTAACTAAAATTTAATTTTATGGCACCACAGATACGCTTAAAATTCATTGTATTGTTACTCCAGGTGTACAGTGTGTTTTAAATACCTTGATCAATAACACTCCTCTACATGGAGGTTTCACATTGTTGCAAAGCTTTTAGTACCCTGAAAAACAAAGTGATAAAGTTATTACTGATATAAAAGCCTTTCCGAGATTTATGTTGATAAAAACACTTCGCTAAGATTTTAACTGGTAACAAGCATGCCCTGATTAACAGAATTAATTTCCTGCATGATCAAAACACAGCATGTCCTTTGTAATAGGACTATCAAATGTTCAGCTTTCAGTAAACACATTTCATGATATAGGATTATTTTTTAATCTGATTCAGTCCTGAAGAGAGTGCACAGGATGAAAGATGGAGGAGACAGAGGAGCCAAAAGCTGCAAGGGTAACAGACTGAAAAAGAAATTAGCTAAAGCAAGGACCCCATTTAGACTGTGGAAAGGGAGGGGAGGCAAAAAAGACAAAAAATGCTATCATGCTTCAAGAACAAAACCCAATGCCTGTTGTTTAATGACAGTTGAAATTATAATGACAGTTGAAATGCTTAGATGACTTCTTGGAAGCGTGCCTTTTTTCCTAAGTGTTTCCAGGCACAAAAGGCCTCTTGGCTGGCACTGAGGATGGATGTTGTGGATCATGAACTCCATATATGGTCTTTGGTCAAGCTATTGCCTTCCACAGAGCCCCTTCCATAAGCTCCATGGAATATACTGTGAGCCCTTCAACATCATCGTGTTTAGTGGCTTTGCCACATCATCTGGTTCAGTGGCTACCTCCGAGATAGGACCAGGGCCTATTCTTCATCCCATAATGAAACCTTCGCCACAGTTTTGTTATGTGGATGAGTAGCCAGTACACTGTGAAGGAAACAGAAGAAAAATATATCAAGACCCAGATATAACTACATAAATACTGTTGTGATGCAACTTAATTCTGGTGAGGAATTACTCCCTGTTCTGTTACGGATAAAATTTGTCAAGAAATTTTGAGGATATAAAGAGCACCAAGATCTTCAGACATGTGCAGCCTTTTAGAATGATGCAACTCAGTTTGCAATGCTTTAAAATATGCACAGAGATGAGCCTTTGAAGCGTACCTGGAGCAGAGCACCATCTGACCACTTCTGGCATACACTAGTACATGTGCTTTAGTTTAGGAGACAATATTTCTATCTAGCTTAAGATCAACTAATGGCAGAAGAACTAAATTCTGTGTGCATTTTGTATGTAATTGTATAGTAATTATAGTCCAGAGCAGTAATATAGCTTTGCTACAGTACTGTAGAGAAGGGGTAATACAAGATATGATGCTTCCATAGTTCAGTGCAACTGAATGTTTTGTAATTTGTGTATTTAAAAAGCAGAATAGTTTGTTTACAGCAGCATATTTCGTAACAAAAGACTTGCGCTCCCCAGGAAACAGTGTTTGAAAGTATTTCCCTTTCCAATAAGAGATTCTTTCCAATTCAGAGATACTTATTTTAGTGCATTCCAGGATTAAAGAAAAAATTATGGTAGAACAACACTAGCACTGAGTTCTCATCTCAAGTTTACAGTAGTCTAAATTTTGAATCTCAGTTGAAGCTCTATATAAAATGGAGCCTCTCTATCTCTTTCCTTCCTCACACAGTTAACAGCTATTATCCAGTGTCTTGTCTTTCTCCACCTCAAAATAAGGTCATTCTAACATGTAGGTCTAACAAGAAATACAATGTATTTTCATTGATTTGTTATTGTCACTGATTACCCCTTTGTGTTATATTGTGTCCTGTATGGTAAAGGACATTTTGTGTCGACATGCAGAGCCAGTCTTAAGGAACTGAATGTGCATCCTCAGTTTATCTGTCAACTCTTGCTTTTTGAAAATGAGCTTGCTAAAGCATTAAAAATATTTACCATTATTAACCAGTTGCTAGACTAGTGTTTGGCACTAGTGTAGTTTTTCCCACAGACGACTGGTTTTTCAGTCTTATTCAGAGACTAGATCTTGTATGCTCAGGAAAAACAGTGTTGTGTCCTTAGATTACTGGAAGTGTCCCTGTTAAATTTACAAATGAGTACTGTAAACTCGCTCTTTCCCGATAAGCACCAAGTTGACTTTTGTTTTGTGGATGATGACTGGGCAGTTGTCAATGCCACTGATGCTTTATTTTATTTTATTTTATTTTATTTTATTTTATTTTATTTTATTTTATTTTATTTTATTTTATTTT
>VZSG01000005.1:1445001-1479044 GCA_013398315.1 Nothoprocta pentlandii
GATTGTGATGCCTTTTTGAATTTTTGTTTTATTTTTTTTATTTTATTTTGTTTTTTAATGTAGGGTTTTTTTTTTTTTAAAACATGTTTTAACTAAGTACTTTCTCTGAAAGGAGTTAAATTCCACTTTTGCTTTGGGGCATTAAGATGACCAATTTCTGTTACATGCATTTGGGATGACATGTATCTCAGTAGCCTTTCTCAGAATTTGTTAAGCATCCATGCCCATACTGGTGTACTTATGAGAGAGATTAAAATCTTGCAGTTCTGTTAAGTAACAAGGAAGTGTATTTAGGGCAGTCTGAAAATGCAAACCTTGTTGCATGGCGCACTCAAAATCAGACAGAAGGTCAAACAAGTAACTTTTGATTAGCAGATAATAAGGAGGCTCCTATATTCTGCCAGAGGGCTTCAAAGCTAGTCCTTCATTACCACTACAGATCTTCAGATGAGAGTAAACTGCAATACATTTACTTGTATATCTGTCCTATACCACACATTTTCTGGATGGTGCCTGTTAGTTCAACTTCTGCAGAACGTAGCTTTTTGAAACTTAATGCTGATCAATACCCCCTCCAGGTCTTCAAAGACTTTTTGCTTTTGTTGTTGATATTGCTAGAACAGGGATGTAAAAAACCTTAGGTACAACGGTGTGATAGATGAATTTATACACTAAAGAAATCAGAGAGATCCATCTGAAAGTCTGTGCTGCCTGAGTTTGACTTGCTGTAAATGTTCATAGTAGCTGAACAGCTGGGTTTAAAAAAACAAGTAATTGATTTATAGAGGGATCATATTTTTGAGGCAGAGAATCTGGGGCACAGTTGCTTGTAGAGGAGTGGGATCCATAGAATATGATGCTAATGCAGTTAATCGTCTTCTTCAGCCGACAGGACTGATAGCCGTGGAGATAGGGGGGAAGAAATAGTGGGTACTTGCACATCACTGCTGAGATATTTATGTAAAATTGTGTGTGGAACGTGATCGTATCATTTAGGCCTGAGTTTTAAATGTAGGGTGTTCTACAGTTTAGGTTGCATGTGAAAGCCTAATCTCTGGAATTCCATGCTTTTGGATTTCTTAGTTGGTTTTTTTTTTTGTACATAAAAAAAAGGAAAGCAAGGATAATTGATCCACTTATCTCTATTTCCAATTCTATCCTGAAAACATGTGAAATTATTTGTTTTATTTTTTTTAAATATTCCAAAATAATTCACCTTTAGGCTTAAAGTAACCTCAAAAGATCTTTTTATATTTATAGTTTTTTAAGGTAATTGTTTGAGAGAATTACTACTCACTCATGATAGGGCTTTGAACTGAAAGTGCTGCCTCAGTCTTAACTAAAACAGAAAGAGTTAATGGATAAGTGCTTTCTAGTAAAAATAATATAAAAGAGTAAATGCAAACACTGCTGTGGACAGCACAGAGTACAGAAAGGCATCAAAGTCTGTAAAGCTCAGATGAAAGATTATCCTTGCTTGTGGAAAAGCCTTCTGAAAAAGAAATTCAATTGAGAACCCCTCTAGCATATGGAAGCAGATTGTTTACCCGTCTAAAAGAAAATGAACTTGTACGTGGTGGGGGAGCTGGAATAAGTTGTTATTTATTAGTTTCTTAGTTGTTATTAGTTTTAGTAGTTTCTGAGTTCTGCAAACAGAAGCCTTGGTTATAGTTTCTGAAAATAGTGTGTTTTAGAGCCCTGTTTAACCGCTGCAGTCTGCTTTCATTACCTGGGCAGCCCCTACTGTCCCTGCAAGTTTGTCTTCTATTTCAGGTGTTGCTTCTGCACTGGTAACTGCACAGTTTCCTTTCATGTGGTTTTGAGCTAGATCTGAAACCCTGGTATTTCAGTTATATATGCACTAATAGACCTGAATGATTTAATTAATTTTTTTATTTCCTACCTCTGAAAAATTGTTGGATTTTTTTGCTCAAAAACACATGGGGTTTTAGGGCCAAATCTAACAATTTGTCTGCAAAAAACTACTGAGAGAGAAAGATATAAATCTTTGGAAGAGAAGTTTTAAACAGAAATGTCATTTCCACACCAGTTTATAATATTACTCGGCAAAAAGTTTATCAGTGCTTAAGTGAGGTATAAGCAAATATTGTAACTACTGTCATCACAAGCTTATGAAGACATTCCAGATTTCTTTGAGACTTACTTGGATGACATTCCTCAATACCTATTTCCCTTTACCTGTTTCCCTTCACCAGGCTATATTTTTCCTTAGAAAAGTATTAGTATTCTTCCTCGCAGGTTGCCCTTCTCCTTTCTAACCTTTTCATCTCTGTTCACTTTATGGATTCCCTTCCTCCTCAGACAGGTAGCTTGGTTGAACTGTTGGCAAACACTCCCTGCCCCATCTCTTCCCTGCCATGGAAACTGTGGGAGAGATCCCATATAACATTTCCTCACTGTTTGTGGATTTCTTGGCCAACATACCCTATACTTAAGCAGGTATTCTGCTAACAGGAATAGAGTATGTAGTTACCCAGAGGTAGCAGGTTTTGCAGCATTATCAGAATTTGTAATTTTTTATTTTTTTCTTACTAAAGTATATTAAAGCATATTAAAAGAAAACAATAGCATATTGGCCCCAAAGCATTTCTGAACTTCTACCCTCTGTTCTTCCCCCTATTCCTAAGGGCAAGTGTGGAAAACAGCAGAATTCATCTGCCTGTCATCTGGTGTGCTGAGCCCCAGAATCAAACCGATCACCACAGCTGCAATAAATAAAGTGTCTATTCAATAAGTTATAATGCCAAATATTATTCAACATTCTTTTGGCCAGAATCTGATGGAGAACAGCACATCGAACTTACTGCCTTTTCCTTTGCAATCAAAATTGCTGAGTAATCAGTGGAAACCAGGAAGGAAAAAGTAGAATGTGAATACTGCCAATTTGCTTGTTTTTGTTTGCATTTACTATTCAAAACAAAAATACGTGCATCAATATGACATTCACTGTGGTGCACAGACACTGTATTAACAAAACGAGTCTTGAAGACAGTGAAAATGTTGTTTTATATTTGTACCTTTTCTGTCATAGTGTGTGATTTCTAATCTTTTTCAGTCATGTCCAGACATTTTTATGCAGCATTTGATTGGATGGACGTCTTATGGAATATGTAGCATGCACTCAGCTAGAAGCCTAAATAGTTCACGTCTAACAACTGAGAACACACTGTACTTTTATCTGATTTATTAATTCAACTTTTTGAATGTCTTGCAAAGAGAAAAATCATAGTGTGAATATTCCTCTTGGGTAAATTGTTTGTTGCAGTCCAAAAGTAGTTGTTTTAAATGCATTCTTTCTGAATTAAAAAAAAAAAAAAGTTCTGTTTTTTTTCTCTTTGTTTTCTTTTTCTAGGCTGAGGTTCAGCTATGCTATCTGGAAGCACAAAGAGATGCTGTTGAACAGATGTCCTTAAAGCTGTACAGTGAGCAGTACAACAGTAGTAGCAAGCGAAAGGAAGAGTTCGCTGATATGTCAAAAGTTCACACAGTGGGAAGTAATGGGTAGGGAACTATTCTTTTTGTTGTTTTATTCTCACTGATCTGTATTTTTTTTACATGATATACTTCTTCTTACTTCGAAGTTAACCAGGATTTCTTTTCGTAGGCTAAGGGGCACAGAGAAACTCTCTATACTTTTTTCCCCATATATTAATGCAAAAATTAATGGATTCTGGATAATTTATCTAAATTATGGTTGGCTCGTAGGACTACCTAATTTTATCTGATAGCGATCCATTATTTCCATTTAAAAAATATTACATGTTCTTAAGCTTCAAATTTTTCTCCTCCAATGTCTTCATTTCTCTTGATTTCTTAGTATTTTCAGTGAAGTATTTTTATAACATGTTAATACATCTGAAAGCAAATTCTCTATAATCATAACTCAACTTGTGAATAGGAAAGATGGACATGAAGTCAATCACTTAGAATTTACCAGTTTTGTACTCTTAGAAAGCTGCAGTTTTAATGGTTTTCTCTCGAATCGGTCATCTTAATGTTTTTCAACTAGCAGGCACACATGCAGGTTTGTATGTACTGTTGCTTGATAATTTGAGAAAAGAATCATGGACATTAACCACTGAAATGTGGTAAAATCAAGTCTTTCTCCAGTCTTCCCTTTGTTTCACAACAAAGCACTGCTTGTTGTTCTGGTTTAAGCCTTTCGTGGAGGCCTTTTTAAACCCTACTAACCAGCTGCTAGTTCTCCTAAATGCACATGAAAACTTACCTGTTAGTTCATGATTGCACTGAGCAAAGATAGTTCAAAGGAGCTAACTAGCACTTCCCGACTGGGTGCATCCTCATCCCAATACCAGCTTTGTGTTAATGCTGTAGAACTTTTCCCTTTTATTTCCTCTGTAAAGAAAATAATTTACTGAGGTGATCTTTTTTTTTTTTTTTTTTTTTTTTTTTTTTTTTTTTTTTTTTTTTTTTTTTTTTTTTTTTTTTTTTTTTTTAATCTCCAGAACTTCTTTTCCAAATGTTAACTCAGGATTGAGGTCTTGGAAACAGTTTTATTAAATTACCAACTCTAAAGATAAATGAGCCTTGTAAACATCCCCTCCTATTATACGGAAAGATGACTGTTTTAGAAAAGTTGATGTGGGCTAATTATGTAGGATTACTGAGATCTTGATTACACATGCAGAAATCTGTCAGATTCTCAAGCGTGCTAGTGTAGCTAGTGCCAACCATAAAAATAATTTGTTCAGAATTGGTGTGTATATGTATATAAATGTGCACTGGAGGCTAAATGTTCAAAAGCAGCTTCTAATTTTGCAGCTGTAGTTGTATGTGAGCAAGACTTAAGGTTGGGATTTTGCAAAAGATATAAGAATGCCCTGATAGACATTAGCAGGCTTTGCTTTTATTGAGAATAGTGAGTCCAAAGCTCTAAAACTCGTGGGGAAAAAAAAATCCAATATAGAATACAGATAAGTAAAGCAAATAACGTGGCACTTGAATGCATTTGTTTGCATCTGTAATTTCATGCCTGATATTAGTAATGGTAGTCTGATAGGCTTCCCTTCCACTTGTCTGTTGTGACTTAGATTTCCTTTTTGGGCTAATGCCCTGGGCCTTTATGGTCATGCTGGGACTTGTAGGTTCAAGCAGTACCTTGAGGAGCTAAAGGACTGGAGAAAGATGGATGCAGTGTCGCATTTTTATCCAGTGTAGAAGATGTGTTCAGCTCAATTCAGATGGACATCTTCCAGTTCAACCATATTGAGCACTATGGAATTGTCTTTCAATTGCAAACGTATGGCCCCTTGAAAACAAGGTTTATAAAACAGTACCTTACAGCATAAAAACTGTGGGCAGAGTTTCTGTAGCAAGATGATCAGCTAGAGACTTTGAATTCTCTACAGAAGAGGCCAGCTTAAATACCTGGGAAAATTACAGTATCATTCTGTTTGTTCTTGTGGAAGTTCACACTAAGTCAAAAAACAGTGTTCATGGGGACAACTCACATCACTGTAAATGGAAAACTGTGTACATACACAAAAGATGGGGAGCTTTGGGGTAGGAAATACCTAAAGTAGCATCTGAAGGCCAAGGTGATCAGAACTTTTGCTGCAGAAGGTTGAATGTTGCAATTACAGTGGAGAAGGGTCCTGTGATTCTGCACAGAAATAGCCAAAAGGGTGAAGAAAGAGAAGAGAATGGGCACCCGCTGGCCTAGAACAATATCTAGACAGGAAAGAGGGAGTCGCCAAGAAAAGCTGAAAACACCACCAATGGTTGTGGCAAAAATGGTTGGAGATCTCCCACCTCATCGAAACCAGTGAGGAACTTGTAGCCATACCCCTAGGAGTTATGCTGTAATGTCAACTATTTCATACCCTGAAAGCCAGGTCTTGGGATCTATCAGTCACCTAGTGATAGGGCTCCGAAATAAATGCATTATAGAAGGCTCTAACTATGCACAGAATACAAAGCAATGTTAAAGCTTTCAAGGTCAGAAATTTGATTTCTTCTATAACCTTCATATAGAAACACATGTATGGAAAGGAGTTCCAACAAATGATGACCCAGAAACATGAAAGATTTTTTTGTCTGGCTGAAGTTTTTGGCAGGAATACCTGTATGCTTACGATATTTCTCAATGCCATGTGCCATCAAAGAAATAATACAAACTGGATGTATGTGTTAAACATGGAAGGGAAAAGGCTGATGGAAATAGCTCCACATTCCTTTTTATTTATTAATGCCATAGACGAGCTGGTTTTCTCATGAGAAGGGTGCTCATGAATTTTCATTCAAAATAATAAATTGATGTCCACATTTTAAGAAATATGTTTAGGGTTCAAGGGATTAGACATGCAACTCTGCATATCTGATTCCCTGTTTACCAAGACAAAATACACTTCTTAATGTCATTTTAATTATTAGGTAGCTAATGATTTTAGTTTATAAACCATAAACCTATACTAAGGAAGCTGTAGCCACCTACCTGTTAACTAATCGTACACCATTTTCATTGGCAATTTTTGGATTCTTTCAATGGAGGAGTTTTTTTGGCATCATTTTTTATTATTTATTTTTTGCGCATGGTGGATTTGGATAATCTACCAAAATTAGTTCATTTCTATAGTTCCTACATCTGTAAGACAGATACAGTATTTCAGAAGTTATGCTTTCCTTGATTCTGCCTGAGGCAATAAGAAAATGACTTGCCAAGCACAGAAGAAAAGTTGGTTCTCAATATAAAAGGAATTTTCAATATACCACAGAAATATTGACAGTTAAGTTTTAATTCTAACTGGTCGCTAATCCTACATTTGCTGGGCTTTATTAACATCTTTTTAGAGGCTTTTTACTTTGCGTCTTTTTCCAAGCTGATAGTGATCAGTATTTCCATTTAGATGTAAGGCACTAATTTTAAAAAGAAAGTATTGTTTTGAAAAAAAAAATAAGGGTTATTTCAGAACTGTTAAAAATATTGCAATCAAATTCAAGAAACCATAGGCTGACCTCACTATCTTAAGGCTCAGGCAAATGTCTGCCATAGTCAGTTTGCTTAAAAGTGTTTCTAGTTCATTTTGCAGCAGAAAACAAGAAAGAAATAAGTATTAAAACTATGAGAAGAATCCCTGCAAACTTTATATCCCCTCTTGGGCTTTTTCCAGTGTATCCTGTTTCTCTTCCCTGTGATATTCGGTTGAGGTGCTGTTTAGAAGGTTTGTCAGAAATTAGACTGCTCAGCTGTTTCCTAGCACTTGCATGTGTTTTGTAAAGGTCAAGGCCAGCTGCTTTCCTGTGTCTTTAAAGGATCAATTAATTCTGTTACACCAATGACCAGACAAATCTAGACTGTGGTTTTATAGACCCGCACAGAAAGCAGGTGTTTGGATTGAGCGCATACATGTGTTCTGCACATTGTGCTGTATTTTCAGGCCACATCCTGGTTTTCTTTCCAAACACTTCCCGTCCCATTCTTGTGGCAGAAGGTGTTGAGTGTTAGATCTGGAATTTGAAGGATCTGGTCATCTTCATGTCTTGATTTGGATTTTCAACTGGTACAAACTGACAAGAGCTCAAACTATACCAATTTACATGAGAGGAAAGGCCTCTTACAAGCTGTTTTATATAGATGGAAAATAGTATGGGGAAAAAAAGCAACAGGAGATACTGAAGATACAGAAGGGTTATTATACATTTCTCAGAAGACTGGTTAAAGGTTCCATTTCACCTGCATATATCGCTCCATTGAAATAGAGTTTAGTTTTAGTTTCAAAATGAGATCTGGGCCAAATACCTCCAGAAAGAAGAGAAGTGCCCCAACCCCCAAATGAAAATACTGCTTCTCAACACTAATAACTTGCCTTTTATGCTAGCTCTTCTTTATGATGGCAACATTGCTTATCTGATAAGACACTGATAAACCTTAAGCAAGTACAACTCTCATAAATTATGGAGTATACTAAATTCAGTGGATCAGTCTAGAGAGTTACTTCAGAAACAGGAATCAACACCTGTGCAATATGCAAGATTTCTTTATCATAAAAAATAATACAGTAAAGGGCAGGTACTTTCTTCTGTGTTGCTTTCTTCCAAGAAGATGGTTCTACTTGTCATAACCTTTATCTATAGGCTTTCAAAGCTACCATGCATATGATATTCTAGGTAGTAACAACTGATACTGCTATAGTGTTAATAATATATGGAAAGATGTGGGGAGGAGATTGTTTCTCTGTTGAAATACTGCAAATTTTTGTCAGGATATTACTAAGAATGTGGAAAATTAAAAAAAAAAAAAAAGTTTTTCAGGACTGGAGGAATGAGCTTTGGTGACACACGCACCCTTTTTTTGATTCTTACGGGGTGCTACGACAAGGCTTTTGTTGGCTCCAGTTCTGCAAGTTTAAAGATTCCTTTTCAAGAGGTATCTTTTTGACGGATGTGCAGTTTTTCAGCATGTACCTTCTGTCTTGTATCACAGTGTTTTAGAAGAATCTATGCTTTACTTATTCACTAGGCTTTCAATAGAGAATCACATTAATCCTTTTAAGCTCCTTATTCTAATGATTTATTTTGTTGAAAACCGTAGTGATCCTCCTTTGAATTTTAATGATTGCTGGCTATTCAGGGATTCATTGTTTTGACTTCCTGTCCTTACCTTTGTTTCTTACATGTCTGTAGGGAACACCTGTCTAATACTGTATCTGGCCTTAGTTCTCACTGGCTTACCATATTCACTCAAGCCTATCTTAAGGCGTTAAGTTGAAATGCTAGCTACTCATCCATGAAAATAAATGTAGGATATTTACAGAGATGGGCAGATAGACAGCAGAGGGACGGCTGAATGGATTGAGTCATTTTTCTACGAAAGTAATATTTTTATATGAATTATATCAAGATGATTGTTGCAAGTTTGCTCAATATCAAGTCAGCACTTTAAAAACCATTAAACAGCATTATCTATGGGGGATTTCTATTTCAAAATTTTTGAAGCAAATGCAGTATGCCAGCAGTTGTCAGGATCTAGCATCAGCCGCTGAATTTAGGTCATGGCACTGGCTTAAATTGGATTTCAGTTTTCATTTCAATCCACTCTGTATAAATACAGGACGTCTCTTCAGAAATAGAACTAGGAACATCATGAGTTTTCAAGAATATATTATTCTAATACAAGATTTTAACAACTACACTGTATTTATGCATAATACATTTTGTTCCTTATCTCCAGCCTTTTGGACTTTGATTCCGAATACCAGGAGCTCTGGGATTGGCTGATTGACATGGAATCCATCGTGATGGACAGCCATGACCTGATGATGTCAGAGGAGCAGCAGCAGCATCTTTACAAGGTTAGCGCTGCCGTTACTGCCTTTACCTAGCTGGGGAAGATCTGATTAGCTTGACAAGTCTTTCTCTCACAGGATATCTCTGCGTTCATTGTATGTATCATGGTGTCTATTAGAATTCCCTTCCCTGTCCCCAACCTCATTTCCATCCCCTGTGCGCTGACAGCCTGCACCGACATCATAATTGCAAGAAAGTTCCCTTTATCACATTCTATTTGGCGTAATTCTATAGAAGGACAAAGATTTGTCTTCAAGATGAATAGAAATAAATGAAACTGCATTAATAAATACTGAAACAAAATGAAGGGAAAAAAATGAAACGGTTGCATTTAACAAAATGTGTTTTGATTGGAGCTTTCAGCTGGATTTTTATCCACCTTTCAGACCTCTTCTGGGAAGAAGGAAATTTGCCTTGATTTTTGGTTTGCTGCTGCCTGAATACAGGACTCTTCCAATTTAATTTTTATTAGTTACACATAAAGCAGACATTGTCATGTTAAGTCAATAGAGTTGCTTGTGATTTCAGCAAAATGATTTTGAACTTGCATATTGATTGCTGGGTCTTGGTCTAACATATAGAAATTCCATTTCCCTTATTTGTCCTAGCAGGCTTAACCCAGTAGCTTTATCACTTCTTTTAGCTAGTGAATATCTTTAAGAAGTGCCCCAAAAAGCAGCTCTGTTTCAGGCTTCACTCTGTGTCCAAGAAGCTGCAGTCTGTGTGTGAGGGGCGGGGGGGAAAGGGAGGAGGGCCTTTCCACAGAAATACCAGGCTGCAGTAAATCTTCCTCATTTAGGCAATTTTTATTGGAGTAATTCTGACAGTTGTCATCCTTGAATTGCTTTGAGCATATGGCATATTTCAAAGAGCAGATTGTGAATCATAAAAAATAAAATTAATAACTAACCACAGAATCAGCAACAGTATAATGACGAGAAACAACTACCCTCTAGCTTTTTTTTTTATTTCCTATCAAATAAATGGTACATTCAAGGTCAAATAGAAGTTGTTTTCTTTCTTCTGTGGTTGCATGATTTGATAATTTATTAAATATCATTTACTTTTTTTCTAGTTTTGGCAACCTAATTTCTTGATGCTCTTCGTACATTTTATTCTCTCTAATGTCAGTCCTTTTATTTAAAATACCTTTCAGATTTCAGATCCAGCCCACTGTAGGTTGCAAATGAGTTTAATTCAGTGGCCCCCATTTCTTTTTTGTCAGACATTTCATAAAGATAACAACTTTTTTTTTAATAACTCATTTAAATACATACCATACTTAATCATACATTAACTGTTCTGGCCCTGGTTAGACTCAGTATAAACAGTGTCAGAAATGTATAAAAAGTTTCTTTTGAATCCAGAATAAGATGTTTTAGTAGCGCTTGTCTGTATCAGACCACTTTGTACCATGCCTAGTCTAACTACTAGTTTCAGTTCTATAGTAAAAAGAAATCAACAAATGTAAATCAAACTTTAAGAGCACAATCCTCCTGCCAAAATGAAAAGAACTAAAGCTTTAGCAGTCAGCCCAAGTAATTTAAACTACTAGAAATTTGGAGTTTGGTTAAGAGATGACTGAGAAGTGTTCATAAAGTAGGATGAGTATTTGCAGATGGTATAAAAAGCTTAAGTGAATGGCATTAAAATGTACTAGCCTAAAAAAAAAAAAGGTGTTGAAAGCCCTATCATTTCAGACATTTAAAAGTAGACAAAAGGGAACATGAGCAAATAAGTGAGGCAACAGTTCTGCACTGGCAAAAGAAAGATTAGATAAATTGCTAGGTCTTTATCATTCTTAATTTCAGATATTCAAGAAAAAAAAGAGGAGGAGGTGGAAATCATGTCCTTAAAAGAGTATTAATAGTTCCAGCAAACTAGCCTAGTATACTTTTCTTCTGATCCATAGTGACACCTTATTAATTCAGGAGATCCTGGAGTGTAGCTGGTCTGCCTCGTGCTAGCAGCTGCGGTGCATCGGGGCTGTCCACACTCCCCAGTGAACAGAGAAGTCACCCTGCTCCGTAGGGAAGGAAATCTGTGAGGAGACATCCAGGCACCTGTTATAATCAGAAGTCCTCAATGATGTGGGGTGTTATGAAAACACAGGTCTCGCTGTAGTCATTCTTTATCAGCTACAGCTTCAAATATGAACCTGCTAATTGCACTCGGCTTTTTGGTGGATTCTCCTACACCCACAGATCCCTCTTCTCTCAGTTATTGAGCTGACAAGTAATTGCACCTCTGAGCCAGCTCAGCAAGCTGCCTCTGCCAGGAAACCTGCTGTGGCATCACTATTACCAACAGTAATCATTGCCCCTAAGGAGTCTGTGAATGGGAAGGAGCTATGATAAAACAGGTGAATTGGAAGGCAAAAGCATACATTAAAGCAGCATAACATAATATATATACACTAAAATTGCATATGGGAAAATAGAATGTATTTTCATGGTTAGTCTATTTCCCATTGCTCTATTTTTGCATTTAGTGTAGATTTAAGTCTACTCTCAGCCTAATTTTGTTTTGTAATATTCCAGGAGCTTTTTAGTTTTTATTAGTATTTGTTATCTCTCTTTAACATGGTTTTATTTTGCTCATACATGTAAGAGGCATGTATAGTGCTATCATAATTTTTTCAATTCTGAAAATATATACACTACCTTTTTCTGACAGAAAAAGTGGCCAATATTGTTGGCTCTGATTTAAAAATTCCTAAATTCAAGGAGCAGCTTACAAAAAGAGAGCTCTATTCTTCACTTCCATGCCTATGTTGCCCCTGGCTCTAAATGACTTAAGCTTTCTGCTGTTAAACTAACTAATGTTTTCGAAAATCAGCTAGTGTTTGTTAAAATGGCAGTCAGAGGATGAATAGCTGACAGTTTTAGTCCCTATAATGCTTTATCTGTTAACTAAGGAAAAAATTAGTAGGAGCATCTCTATTGTTTTGTGGAATCTCACGTCTTTGTACTGCTCTAATAGCTCAGTTCAATGCCAAATGTATCGTGTTTACTTCATTTTAATCTACTGCATGTGAGCCTGATCTCATAAGCTCTAAGTACATAGAACTTGCATTGACTTCAGCTGAATTCTTATACCATTACTGGAGGATCAAACCCAAAGAATTTAAACTCTGCTAATTAGTCCTTTAGCAGGAACTTGAGTAATTCTCTACCTTGAATGTTCAAAAATGAAGCACATCAGTATTTATTGGAGCTGTGGAGATTAGAAATGTGTAGAGTAGTCGGAAAAGTTAATGATAATTCCTTCCATTTTCCTCAGAAGATTAATTGCAAAACTTAATTGTGTTAGATTAAAACCCCATTTAAATAAGTACGGTATGATTGTTAAAACTGTTAGTATAGTCAGAATAAAATTAACCAAACATTTTTTAAAACCAAATAAAAGAAATGATATTTTCCTATTTGATTACAAGAAATGCGTTGTGTTTGTAATGCAGACTGTACAAGCCATGTCTTGCAATACTAAGTCTGCGGCAAAGATGGACTTGATAGTGGGGGGGAAAAACCTTATGTAGTCCTGGGAAAACTTTGAAAAATTAGTTGACGTGGCTTTTGAGCAGGTTAACTACTAAGCTGTTTGGTCAAAGGTGAGCAGTTTGCTGTGTTAAAAGCACCCAAATACCCAGCAGAAGCTGAAGATGCCTTTGGAAAAATGTGGATTGAGGGGGACAAAACCCTTGGTGCTTTTCTTGCTCGCCCCCAAACGCGCAGGCCGCGGGGCAGGTGCGGCGGGCTCCTCTGGGCGCGCTGCTGCTCCGCGGTGCCGCGCGGCCGAGGGGATCAAACGAGCCATGCTGAAAGTTTCCCTCATTTGCATCACTTCTAGACAGCCCTGTCGTACTCTTTGCTGACAGGAAATCACTGTCTTTGTCACCTTTTTTTCAGTGATCTCCTTTTGGCAGAGATTGGCCATGTGACCAGGATTAATCACAACAACAGTTCTGGCTCAGAACTCAATGACATGTTTTGCTCAGCACTTCAATAATGGCGTAGAGGAGTCAGTAGGAAATGACTACATTAATTTCAGAGTGAAAAGATAATTAACACTTAAGGACTAATGCTATAACCTATGGAGCTATTATTCAAATTAAAACTAATTTATTGAAAACTTGGGGAAAAAGATGGCCTTTTTAAATGCAACTGCTAAAATAATCTTAGTCGAGTTGCCGGGTTTAAAAAGAAGAGCAAACCATATTTAAAGCAGTAGTATAAATACATGAAAACTCCAGCATTGGAAACTGGAGGCTGAAGAGTGTAAAGTGCTTACTTAGATGATATGAATAGGACGCTGGCAAACAAAGCAGCAGTGTGCGCCGCGCAGGCCGCGCTTCCAGGAGTTTCCCTGGCAACAGCAATGCAGTTCCAAAAGTAGACAGAACTTTCCTCAGAAAACATACTATTAATAACACCCTTCCGGAACAACTTGGAACAATCTGACTGCTTGGCAATAATAATGCCAAGTGTTTCTGCAAATTAATCTAACGCATACCAGTGATGTTTCTCTCGCCTGTAATTCTCCTGAGCGGGAGGGCTGAGCGCTCCTCAGCTAGAGGATACAAATGTGCGAAGCGGTTCCAAATGCTGCTAACGTGGAAAGCAGCCTCGAACGGCAGTAGCCTATGAGGATCAATTAATGTGCTTCGTATCATTTTAACTTGTAAAACAGATTAGTTTAATTGGATTACTTTGTTCCGTTTAAAACAAGTCCTGCATACCTACTGAAGCGACACTGCGTTTCAGTCTTTTTTTTTTCCCAAGCAGATTTTCCTTTTAAAGAAAACTTATTAAAAGATTAACAGCCTGAAAAGTGATGTATTTGGACAATATGCTTAGAAGATTGGTTATAGTCTAGAGAACGTGAAGCTTTTTGCCCCTGCGATGCATGTTCCGCAGGGCCAGGATGCCTCCTGTCCGTCTAGTGACCTGTCAGTGCCTGCACGGAGCTGCTGGCAGTGGGAGAAGGCGATGATCATTGCTCCGGAGGAAGCCCTCAGCACACTGCAGGATTAACCTCCTGTAGGTAGTAGCTGCAAATCTGCTATGCGTGCAGAATTTTTAAATATGTCATCGTTTCTGTATGAGCCAAGAGAACAAACTGATTTCAGATTTGCCTTGCCAATAAGAATCATTAGGTTTCTACTAAAGGCCATAAGTTTACTAGACAGGAAAAAGCAGAGTGCTCTACTACCTTGGCTTTTCCTGAATTCTTGGATCTAAAGGTTAAAAGTAATCAATATCTCATTGTGCAGCCTGATAATAAGTAATAACCGCAATGTTGAAATCTAAATGATTGCAGATAGCACTTAGGTGTGTTGACCCGTTTGGGAGTTTTTTTAATTGCAATCAGGCTAGTCATTAGAGCTTGCTAATAAACTTTTAGGCTAGATTGCAAGAATGACCAACATGTTGAAATATGACTTTAGTATTACTAACAAGTATAGCCCCAAAACATGTCCTGCAGAGAAAGCTTATCTGATTAAGCATATGTAATTCTTTCTAGCATTTAAAAATATAGAAATATTATTTTGTTAAATAGTATCAGTGAAAATAATCCTTAGCAATGGTAAATTACAGCACCTATACAGGTCTACACATACGGATTGATTCCTGCCTAGATAGAAATTATTCTTTGGCTTTATAATTGAGGTATATATTTTAATTGTCATTATGCACAATAGAAAGACAGTTTTTGCAGAAAACTAACCTCAGTTTTTGCTCTTGACTAAGTTTGGCAATTCCTGTGTGCTGTTTTTTGCTTTTGACTTTGCTTTTGTCTGTTTTTTGCTTTTGTTTTGTTTTGGGCAGATGAACTCTTTTGTATGACAGGTCTCCAGAAATGTCTGATACTCTAAGTAGCAGTAAGAATAATTATCTGGATGCTTCTATGGTATCAACTAAATGAGTTCAGGACCTAACAAGCAAAGTTCTGTAGTCTCTTAATGCAATGAGTAATGAAATGGCTTAATTTTTTCTGCATAAGTATTTTCAGTTGCACTGGAAAACAGAGTAAATACTCCCCCTTGACACCTACTGTGGCAACCAGCTCATTTTTCAGCGGTTCATGTGTTTAACATTCTAATATGATTAAATTTCTTCCTACCTCTGGCAAATTTTATATTTCAAGAAGCGGCAAAGAAAATTATTGTTGGCAAAAAGTCTTATTTAAAGCAGATAAATGTTAGGTTTTAATGTCCTGTATAATTACAACAGGAAAACACTGATTACCATGTCTACGGAATTACATAGTAAGTCTAGAGAACAGAAGAAGAATATGAACAGTATTTTTACATTTTCTTGGTTGCTTCCAAAATATATTTCAAGTGTGTACATGCATTTCTAAGGTAGTATTTTAATTTCCTTGGAACAGGCTTCCTGTATTTCTGAAAGAAGTGGCTTTATGCATTTCACAAGAGTAAGTGGGTTTTCTCCCATTTCTGCCCAGCATGACTTTGAAGATGAACTTCACATTGTAGAAATGCAGCATTTACTGAGCTTGTAGAAAAAGCCTGTACAGCTTTTGGGAGATTAAAGCAGTGTGTCTAGAATGAAAGAAGCATTCGACTTCAAACAAAAGTAAATGTGTACCACATAACTGTCATCACCATTCCTTACTCCAGCTGCAAAACGTGGACAATTTACAGTCATCACATCAAGCATCTTAGTCAACTCCACATGGTCTGTCTTTGTGCCCGTGCTGGTATAAAATGGTGGGGTAAGATCCCAAGCACGGAGACCTTAGGACACTGTCAGTTATTTGGCGCTGAAGTAGAGGTCTGGCACACTCAGTTACGCTGGCCTGAGTGCATGAGCCCCACAGTAAATTGCCTAAAGCCACTTATTCATTTTTGTAGTTTAAAAAAAATGCACAGAAACAGGACTTTAGTTCACCCAAAAGGGTGATGAAAATTGCAACCTTCGTTACTTTTGATGTTCTAGGCCTGCTTAGTGTCCAGGGTGGAAGGAGCTCAAGATTAATTTGCAAGCTCTCTAGAGAGCAGATAGAATAGCTGAAGTTCTGGCCTAATCATTGGACCAGGAGTCCATAATGGCCCTGCAATGTTCTCATGTGTCCTCATCAGAGTGAAGAGGCCATATGATGATCTAAAACATGAACATGTTCATTGCTCTTAGCTCAACCTTTCAAAAATTCACCCTTTTATCTAACCAGTTAGGTTGTCTGCATTTTCTTATTTCCTTGACCTACCAGATCACGTGTAGACCAGATGTGAACACATGTGAACAGTGCAAATCCATGGAGTCGTGAGAGCTGCCCACTCTATGAAGCTAGTGTTTAATATTTATCCTAGGAAGAATGTGCTATATCCACGCAACTTGATTTCACCATGGAAAACCTCTTTTTTAGATGATTTCTTATTTTTTTTTATTTTTATAAAAAATGATAATTTAGATGATTTTTTATTTTATTTTTATTTTTATTTATTTTGTAGAGGATTTTTTAGATGAAGCCCAACTTCACTCATACCTGATAAACTTGCATTCCCAATACATGCAGCACATGCATATATAAATGTTAATAAGTTAAGTTGCCTGTAAGGTCCATTTTGGAGTAATTGTGCTTGTAAACCCCTGAAAAGTCATTTTTGCATGCTAAGATCAGGTGATGGTTTTACATTGTGCACCTCCATTTTTAATACACAGTACTTATGAAATGTAAAAAATCTTTAATAAGTTGGCTCTATGGATACATGCTTTGGGGGAAGGCAGCAGCTGTGCCCCTCACATCTCCTTGTTGCAGAATGAATAGGTGACATTACGGTTGAGCACAATGTATTCCAGCTGTGCACGCTGTCGCAGACCTCAGGGAAAGATACGGAGAGGTTATAGTTTGAACAGTGATACCCTGGGAGAAGGGGTCACTTGTGAAGACTAAATTAGAGTACCACAGAGCTAAGGAGACTAGCCTCACTAGTCAGGGAGAAGAGGAGGTTCCTCT
Organism: Nothoprocta pentlandii; assembly: GCA_013398315.1. NCBI lineage: Eukaryota > Metazoa > Chordata > Aves > Tinamiformes > Tinamidae > Nothoprocta > Nothoprocta pentlandii. The sequence goes on from VZSG01000005.1 coordinate 1,462,306, forward strand.
GAAGGGTGGTTCAGAGCAGAAGCACAAGTCGAGCACTCTGAAATAGTTTCAGAGGAAACCTTTTCCCTCTTATTTCTCTCTTCACTGATTGTATAAAGAGGTTACAAAGATCAGCCGCACTCACCTGATGTTACCTCTCACTGACTCCCTCAGCTCTCATGAAAAGAGGTTCTTTTAGTACCATTGTGTCATGTCTATGCAATATGCCAGGGCGAGACCCTGCTGTGACGCATCCTGAGTTTGACAGGCATTACGCTGGAGTCTGATCTTCTCTGCTTTACTGATTGATTTCACTTAGAAATGGGAGATGATGGCTATAGAAAAGCTGTTAGAGTTTTTCAGGTGTTGACTTTCTAAAGATGAACTTTCATTTTTGAACGAGGTGTTGGGTGAACAAGGTGTTTTTTTGCAGGCCTTCATCAAGGAGGACTATGTGTCTGCTATGAGTATTGAAGAACAGTAATTTCCAAGATCTCTTTAGGTTGTTGTCATGTGTGAAAAGATTTAATGAACATCATCAGAAGAGAGTAGCTTTCCAGTCATGTGTTTCTGATCACTTTTCTGTCCCAAAAGTACATCTGTTCTGTTTCATTTATATTTTTTGGAAAACTTACCTAATTTAAAGATAGGCTTCATTTTTCTCCAGAAGATCAATAGTCAAATTAGTTAAATTCTTCAGAGTGTGAACACAGAAGATTTTAGTGTTTTTTTTCAAATCTGTGGATGTGCCTTCCTGCTACTTCTGAGAAAAATATGTGAATAATTGGTAATCGCAAAATTCTGTTTTTCTAGACCTTGCAAAAGGCGGGAGTCTAAACTTAAATAATTAATTGAGGAAGGCTATTTGAAGAGCTCCACTTTAGCTGTTTTGGTTTTTAAAGTAAAAACTTTATTTAACTCAGGATCTCATAAAAAAAAAAAAAAAAAACAGAAAAACATTCTTTCTGAAAAGATATAGTTTCCTTATTGCTTTGGGCAGAGGTCAAAGAAAAATTCCACTTTTAGAACTTCTCTATGATTTAGTCTTAAATTATGACTTTCAGGTGTGTGGGTTTTGTTAGCTGTCTAGAAGAATATATAAAGCAGAGAATGAATCATGTAATAGCTAGGAAATATATATATGTTTATATATATTTATATATATAAAACAGGTGAAGAAAATCACTGCTCTTCTCTACCTTTGCCTAGTATGCTGAGGTTTTTCTGTCCATTTCTCTTTCCAACATTAATGACTAAATTATATGGCTATTTTATGGCCTTATGGTCTCCTCTTCACAGGAGACTACTTAAAAATTAGAATGAACGTGATGAAAAATGTTTGATTCACTTTTGATACAGAGGAATTTCTGAGGATAAAAATGACCAAGAAACAGTCCATAGTGCTTCATAAGTTGATCATATAAAAGTAGCTAAGTAAAGTCACTAATCGAAAAAGTAATAATTGTTTGTAAAGCACATGAATACACACTGATAAACTTAGGGTATCCATACAATTAGAGACAGAGGAGCAGATTTCAGTGCTGACGAGGTCTATCCGCCTGGAACTAACCAAAACTCAAGAATCAATAAAGGGGGTAAATAAAGAGCTAGTTTAATTCTAGAAATATCAAGACTTCTCATATTATTTCTGTGAATGTAGCACATGAGATATGGGACAGAAGTCACATTAGAGAGACCCAAAGGAAGGGAGAGAATGTGATTACTCAGATAACACAAAACACCAAAAATAAAGATAGATAACAGTGACTCCATGAAAACTGGAACTCTAGACAAAAAAAGGCTTTGTTTTGAGGCAATAGAAATGATGGTTTGGTGTGTAAAAGAAATAGATAAGATTGATAAAAAGTATTTCTATATAAATAAAAAGCTATAAAAAGGTTGTCTTAATCAAAACCAGAGACAGAAATGTGAATATGGTATGGAGCCAGGAACTAGAGCACCCATGTGTAACTGGAGACATAAAACATTTCTTAATTGTATCTCTTTCCCAGGATCCCTTGTGAAATGCAGAATTTCAATTCACAGGGAAAACAGTAGAGTGAAACTGATGTAATATATGCTTAGTTACAGTGGCTGAACTCTCCAGAAAAGTGCTAAAAGAGAATCAAGAAAACACGCACATAGATGCGTATCAAAAGAACCCGTGAAGCAGGGTAGGTGCAGGTTGATGGAATGTGTAGGCATTTTAATGCAACATATGTAATATAATGGCAACATGAAAGATAAAAAGAAAAATGTTTTTGAAGAAGAGAGCCAGACAGACAGTGGATATTGCAGTTACCTTTGAAATTAATAGTGTCTGAAGCTGTTGAGAACTTAAGGTTTTAATGAAGAAAGAAATATCTATAATGTGACTTAAACAGATCTAAAGATTCTCAGTGTTCTGGCAATGCAGAAGGCTGCCGGGCATTCAATTGCTATATTTGCCACTATGCTATTAGATCAATGACTAATTTGATACCAGCTGGATTGTGGAGCCAGCTGCAGCGCAACACTGATAAGGAGCAAAATTAGACGGGAGAGATGCAACCAAGCACTGCAGATGTGCAATGAAATCATTATGAGGCCAGTGGATAAATGCAGTCAGTCAGTAAGGAACTTTGAAATAAGAGATGTCATTGCTTGAAGTTTTCAAGAATTTGTTTTTCAAGAATTTTGCGAGAGGTGGGCCACAGGTCTGCGTGGGCTCTGGTTTCAGTTGCAAGTTCAGTTGCTGTTATATATCCTATTTGAAGAAGATGAGCACTTGGTTTAAGTTAGCACAAAACCTCACGTTACCTCCCTAGCATCCACCAAAACACAGAATTCTGCTAGATCTCATAAAAATGGTGAAGAAGGTAAGGTGGCAAAGCAGTGATGTACCCACAGATGTTAATGCAGAGTAGATGGATGCATGATCTATTGGATGGATGATCTATTTACGATCGAGAAATCCTAGAACACATTACAAAACCACTGAACAAAATACTAAAAGCCTGGAGTATATTCTTAGACTTTGTTAGGGCAAAGTGTTCAAAACAAATACTGGGTTTTGGCATATTGATCTGAAGGAACAACAGCCACTGTTTTGCCATGTGCTTTGTCAGATATCCATAGGCTTTTATGCTCTCCAGTCTCAGCCAGCTCCTGGAGGTGTTCTGGTATAATATGAACCAGGCACTAAAGAAACTACTGTGCCTCAAATGGGTAGCTGGCAGCATGCTAAACATAGAAACGTCAAGGAAGAGGTAATCTGTCAGCGACTCCTCAACAGATACCTGGAGAGAGTGTGAATCTAAATGCAGAAAATTTGAAAGAATCCGAGTCTCTTGTGGGTGGCATCTGTTGATTTTTGAGGGACTTTTCTGTTGGCCTTGAGAAACCAGGAAAGAGACAGAGCACTTGACAGAAGGACAACCTAGTCATCCCAGAGATAAACAAGTGTTATTACAAATTTTTGTTCACTTTTCAGAAGGACCTTGAGATAGTCAAGATAGAGTGATTTAGAAAACGGTAAAAGAACAAGAATAAATATAAGAGCAAAGCAAACTGGAAGCAAGACATCAGTCCTTAAATAGTACAATTATTTCAAGAATTTAGAGCTATGGTCTTCCACTTTAGAAAAGCAGGGTACTCCTCTAGAGATTTCCAGAGCTTTGGAGAATCTCATATGGATATAAAGCTCCTATGTTTTACCTACATCACAGTAGAAATAGCAATAGAAAGGCAAGCAGAGGAAGGTAAGCATGGAAATGGCAATCCTTCTGACAGAGATTCCCCCAAAGGCTCCCAGTGCCAACAGGCAACTACACACTAGAGAAAGCTGAAAAGTGATTTGCTACTCCATGGTGATTTAATGGATTAATCTAAAGGTAAGAGAATAAAGGTAAAGGTAAATTAAAACTTTTTTTCCTTTGCTTCCCTGGAGATGTGAAAATGACAGGTTATGCAAGTCCCCCACACTGGACCTTCTACACATAGGCAACATTTAGCTGACATATGTTGACATACGCAGATATGCAGGCTGCCTCTCAGAGGAGTAGGGGCTCCTGCATCCCAGCAAGAGGTGGGAATCACTGCTCTGCAAGCTCATCAGTGGTATCTTATTTTGGCCAAGCAGGTGGCTGCTAACCCTGATTTCTGTTCTTTGTAGGAACCAAAAATTACTTACTGTAGATACAAAGTAAAGAGACTACAGTCATTTAAAGACAATTATGTCCATTTAGCCCATTTTTTGTAAGAAACATCTATATCTACATCTATTTCTTTTTTAACAGCACATATGCTAAATAAATGAGCTTTGCTATTGCTGACCTGTTTCAGTGTAACTCAGTGTATTAAAATGTTAAGCAACCAAATAGGCATTTTAGGGGAAAAGTCTCTATTTGGTACACGTTAATTACAGCTCAAATCTCCTGTTAGCAGCCGGGTTCCTAGAGGGGCAGAAGGAGCTGGACAAGGAAGGTGACAGCAAGCACTGTTGTTCATTGAGGAGGCAGGTGAGATGTGAACAGCTTTTTGCATCTCTTTTAAAAAGAATGTGTTCCCCAGTTATTTCTTGTCTCAGCGGCAGAATGTTCTCAGTGAACGAACCAGATGCTCTTTAGGGCCATGATAAGCCAGTAGGTGGATTTTGGTGCTGAGGGGTGCTGAGATGATTTTTTGTAGTTTGTCCCTGCATTTTTAAACAGTGAGCAAATAGATTCCCTGCTCTTCACCCAGGTGAATTCAAGCTGGAGAATTTCTCTTCTACCAATTTCCTGTTTCTCTCCCCTTGGGTCAGTCTGTGGAAATACACAGGCCTAATAACTCACACATCATTTAAAAGCTGCTGGGCTCATGAGTGCCTGTGCACATCTCTTCCCTATCTGAGCACCTCCAAATGTGGAAACCTAGTGTGAAGGGAGATCTTCCCCTGATTTAGGCATTTGGTTTGGTTAAAATCATCAAAGACTATTTTAATTGATAAATGATTTGGTTATAAATATGATATGGAGCTTTTATGAGAAAAGGCTTCCCTATTGATGTTCATGATTTTGTAAGACTAAAAATAGTACGGAACACCTAATATTTTCAGTGACATGCATAGTGCTTTGCTTTTCCCTCCTGAAGCATATACTCCCAGAGATTGCTCATCAGAGCAATCCTCAGAGATTGATTGGTCTTTCATATCAATTCTTATTGATATGTAACTTTTAGTTTGCTGGCATCATCTGACTGAGGCCAGAATTTACTACCCTAGTACTAAAGCTTCTACCACTGGCAGATTCTGACTTAATAAGTCTCAAAACATCATTTATTATGCTGGTTTTCAAGTCAGCCTCCCATTTTCAGGTCCTCCATTGACAGACATCCAACAGTTGATGATCCTTCCACAGTTGTGGCCTTAACTCATCTGTTCAGACATCTCAGCTGCTTGTTACTAGTCCCCCATTATCTTGCATTTCATGTTCACTACTCGTTTATGAGTCTGTATGTGCAGGGTCAACAACAGCTTGTACCTGTTGTGATCGTTTCGTATGGCTGTAAGGTATCAGGGTGCATATTTAGAGACAAAGTTGTCCCAGTTCCTAAGGTCCTTTAAAGCAGTGCGCTTGGTAACACATTTCTAAATAGTTCTAAATAGTGTTCAGGCTTCCTAGGATAGTGCCAGGTAAAGAGTTGTGTCCATATTTATGCAGGGAATTGAGAGGTAGATTGTGACATGCTGACCTGTTATGAAACCTTCTCTACAAAAATGGTATGGGAAAAGCTAAGAAAATTAATTACAAATTATTTTTAGCCCAGCAAACCATTTATGGCAGCAGTCCTTGATGTCCTGAGATCCCTGATGACCTAAGGCAAGCCTCTCACGTCTATATCTTTACCCTACCTTCAGTAGGTTTTAACTGATTATTTTAATGAAGTTGTTCCATGTTTATCTTTTCTTCCTGCAATCCTCTAATTTTCTTAGTTCAAAATGGATAATTAGCTTACTTGACCACCAGGTGGCCTACTACACTGTATTGTTCATCGTCTGCCCTAATACATGTCCTGAGACGGGTGTGCAATAGTATTTATTGAAACTTCTATTGTTTGACGGTGTTATTCTGTGAGTGTAACAGTGTGGCATTTGTAATGTTAAGCTCCCTCTTTCTGTTGTGCCAGACAAATGTAAATGTGTTCGTACTAATGGAAGTTTTTCAGGCCTAGCTATGAAAGGTTGTAAAATTAAAAACATATATTATGTTCTTAAAGATTTTTGCATGGTTTAAGAATTCAAACCTTTTTTCTTAAGTGCTTAATTGCTTTACCAAAGGACAGTTAACTTCTGCCTCCTCTATTTCTTCAACACTTTATTGAAGTGGCAAGGAAAAAAAAAAAATCAATGCAATGGCAATTCTTCAAAACTCAGTGCCTAGTGCCAATCACCAGTGAGCTGGAAAAACTGCCTTTAATAGGGTTAATGTAGTGCTAGGCTAGTCTCTTAATGCACAAAAACTGTATGGCCTGTTTTGAAATATGTATTCATAGGTTGAATTCCAGTTCTCTAGCAATATATTATACTTCTAGCATAAAGCCTAAAGGAGTAATCTAAAATAGTTAAAATTAGGCTACAGATTTGATGAAAGTAATCTAATATTGTTAAAAACATGAAGCATTCATCAAAGTGCTATTTTTGATATATAGTTATCATTAATTATAAAATGATTTTTAAACTAGGAAATATGTAATGGAGTAAAACCACTTTATTAACGTATCAATGAAAGGCAGAGAGCACCTCATTCATGAGGTCCTGACACCATAAGAATAGCCAGTTATTTTTTCCTGCTACTCTCACAGAATGTCATCCTTAAAAAAAAATCTCAAAAGCTCTTGATCCAGCAGTGTTTCTTCCTCTCTTACTTTTTTTTTCCTTTTTCTTTTTTTTTTCTTTTTTCCCTTTTCCTCCTTTATTGGGAATAGCTAAATTCTCTCAATACCCATTTAAGTATAATAAATATCTATTAACTAGGCAGGGAACAGTTAAAGTTGAGGACATCAGTACAGGTTACTTCAAGCATTTAGCTTAATGGTCACAGATCTTTCCAATTACTGTTTGAACTGCCACACAGTTATTGTGGCATGCATGGTTACCAGGATTAGCTGTCCACAAAAGCAGCACCAGAGTGTCTTGATAGAACGCCAGAAAGAAAAATTCATATGTCTTCACGACTGTTCTCTACAGCTGAATTAGATTCAAAATTTCCTGAATTTGCTTCATATTACCTCACTACTGGTTTTATGTCCTGATATTTCCCTTATGCTGTGGTCCTTTCAAGCATTTTCTCTCTCAAATATATGCATACCTGTTCCAATTATTTAAGACATGCCCTTTACAATTCTTCACGTAGAATTCAAATATTAAAATACCAATAATATGCCAGTCTCTAAAGGTACCGATGTTGAACTTCTAACGTAGTGTTGAATATTGATGTTATAGTCACCAGTTTATCAGACTGCTTAGGGCAAGAAGATTAGCATTTCAATAATGGAGACCACATAAATTGAGACAAACTTGTGTTTTATTTTCTAAAAATCTCTCTGCACAGTAGCATATATACAGATTTTAATTATTGTAAGACAATTAATGTACAAGTAAGCTGTACATGGACTTCAGAGAAGCTCATTACTAAATGCTAAACATAAAGGGGCAGTTTCTTGCTCTGTCAAAATCACATTCAACTTTACGATTTCCAAAGTGAATCTAGAGCAGTCAGCAATATGTACTAAAAAAAATACTCTCGTGGCTGAAATTTTCATTGCTATCCACTTTGCCCGCTACTATGACCTTTTACTCATCCTCACCATCCTCTTTTTCAGCATAAACAGAAGCAGAAAAAATCATAAATTGAAGTAGGAGAGCCAAACAAGTAAAAGCCAAAAAGTCAGTTTAGCTAGAATTGCCTGTTAAGTGCAAGTTAAATCTAAATCCATTATTTTTCATTTATATCAGGGCCAGGTTGTTGAAAAATGGCTTCATGAGAGTCCTAGGAAGAATCGAGCCATAAGATTGTCTAAAATATGCATACTTGAGTTCATAAGCCTCTGCAAATGTCCTGCCACTCTATATTCTGATTCTGTATGTTGCAATACCAGAAACACCAAAAAGAATTAATTAGACATCAGTGCAAGTCATCTGGTTTCATGTTCGAATCTTGCAGTAACATCATGCTTTGCACAGACATTCAAGCTATTGGCAAAAGTATAGGAAGATGAAACAGCTGGAAGTTAAAATTAAATTCAAAGTAGAAACAAGCCATACAATTTCTAACAGTGAAGGAAGCTGGTTAGTTATCTTCTTACCAAGGAATGTTATGAATTTCCGGTATTTTGCATCTTTTAATCGGGGTTAAATGCAATCCTGAAAGGTCTTTTCTAACCCAGGAAGCTTTATACAAGTGACAAGGTGAGACTCTAAGACTTATTTTTACAGGTTAGCTTAGATTGTCACAATTCCGGGGACTTCAGACCTGTGAATCAACCCAAGTTTTGTCAGAGGGTATTTTGGCAGAATGCCATTTGAGATGAGAACAAGCTTTCCGCTTTCGCCATGCCAGCAAATATGAGAGTTCACATTTAGAAGCAGCATAAATCCTTAGAAAGTTACCCGAAATCAGAGCCATGGAGAGAAACAGGAAACATTCCTTTCATTTCTGTCTCACAAGTTGTTGTTCGGAAGACAGAATGAATTCAGTGTCACTGCACGTGCGTACATTTCAAAGGTAATTATTACTATTATTTGTTAAATATCTTGTACTAAAAATTTTGCAGTACTAAGTTTTGAGATGTGGTATGATTAAAATGAATCACAGATACAATAATCAATTTTATCCCTTTCTGTCTAGGAAGAAACAATGGTAACTAGTTTTAAGCTCAGCCACACTGGACTCTGTTCAGTTGGACAGAGAACTGGAATGGAGCTGAAAAGATTTTTGCTTCCACTTTAGAGATCCTTGTGACCCTGGAATCTTAGTCCTTCGGTATCTCAGTTTCCCGTTGAGGATAATATTTTTCCAATTCATGGAACTGTTGCATGCTTGCAACTATTTGGAGCTTAGGAAGAGCAGAGAATCTGCCTATAACAGACTGCAGCAGACATACCCCTAGTGACGACACTCTGCAAGAAGCTAAACACCTCTGCTAGGCAGAGGAGCATGTCCACGAGTGTTTAGTTCCCAACTATTCTGGACAGAAGTGAAACACATAACTATGTTCAAAAACATCTCATTCCATCACATCACAAAATAACAAATTTTTTTTTGCTTAGATTTTGTCTGTTTTAAGTTATATGAAAAGTAAAATATTACCTTCTGAGAGTCCACTTTTAGAAATGAATTTTAATCCATTTAGTCCTAGGAGTCTTAATTTTCCAAGGCACTGAAGGTTAAAATAATCATAATTTATCACATATCATTTTTTTTCAAACAAGGAGCGTGCTAATATCCTTTACCTATTTTTTGGCAAACATAAGGGTGGCGGTAGATGTTCTAGAATTGAAATACATCTTGAAAGCAATTACTCCGTCTGCAAGGTAGTCTGACTCTTTCTAGAAATCTTCTTGGACATGACATTATGCTGTGTTGGAGGAAGTGAGGAAGAGAAAAGCATCCGTGCTAAATGTCCATGAGTCCTTTAGAGGGATTTCAGTCACCTTCATAGGCTTAGCTTGTTTTAGAGGCTAAATTGATCAGTGCAGCAGAATTCACTATTAAAACTGTTAATACTCTTCAAGAAATGAAGTGTTTTCTTCCACGTGAAAATAATTCATTGACATTTGTGAGGTGTGCAACTTCTTGCCAACGTTTCGAATTTAAAACATTATCTGTTTGAGGAAAACATATGTTAGAAATTTTTAATTCAGTGATAGGAAAGGCACTAATGAAATATGTATGTATGAATTTTGTATCACATAAGTTTCTTCTTTCTTGAAATGTGATTAAAAGCCAAACATCTGGATTATGTTTAAAAAGCTTGAATTTCCAGTTTTCAGAGAGATTCGATCTATTTTGACACTGTACACTTAGCGTTAACATTTTCAGCATGCTGTTAACATTACTTGCTATTGTAAAAAAAGTAAGTCCAGGTTTAAACAAAGTTGGACTTCTAATGATAAAAATATTTTTTTTAAATAGCTGGTTTTGTATCCTTCATGCAGCCATAGCTTATGCTGTGTCAGCATTTCTGTTATAAATTTCCTTTTGAAAAAGACTGGTTGATCATATTTTTTTTTTTTTTTAACTTGAGGAGGGCATTTCTTTTCTTATAAAAATACTAAATTTTTCCAGAGTAGTAGGAATTAAAAACTGAGTATAGAATTCTTAATAGTTTTCAAAAAACATCTTAAAATGTGATTAGCCCACTGTTAACACAGGTAAGGACATTGATATGGAAAATTTTGTGTTTTGTTTTCTTAAGAAACTGATTTGTACTAGGAAACTGCATAGTTACTCACTGTTATGTCTTTTCAAGTGTTCAGTATATGTCTGTCTGGAGATGATACTGAGTAATTAGCTACGTAAATTTCTTTTTAACATGCTTTAAAATAGTTTTGATACCATACATTATAATTGCATTGCTGAAGGAAGAATGATGGTTACCAGTGTTTGAGATGGTCAGTGAGGATGTTTTAGTACTCCTTGTGGACCTGCTGAGTGTGCCAACTTGGACATAACTCAAGGGAAATTGTAAGGAAAAAAGAAAGAGCACTGTATAGAAACTATTAGCTTTCACTTTACTTAATATAGTACAGTATGTGGATGTAAAATAAAACTGGTATTTTTCATTATAAGTTTGGAGAAATTTTAGAAGCTGGCTGTCTGTATGAGATTTTTAACCTTTGTGATCAGTACTTAGATGAGCCTTCTAACCAGTGCAAATTCTCTCATACAGAAAAACCTTCCTATACTTCAAACACCTTGTTTTTACCCTAGATACTACAGGTGATGACAACTCGGTCCATGTATTCTGAGGTTAGAGAGCAAGTCGGATGCAGATCACATCTAGTCTTGCCTCAGATAGGGATGTGGCCATTCACCAGCCTGCAAAGAGTACAGAGCTGTCAGCACAGACCAGGGCTTTCTTTTCCTTTTTTTTTTTTTTTTTTTTCCATAGCTGATGAGGCACAGTAGAGTGATATTATAGGAGTCAATATGTCTTGAGCGGAAGACTATTGGAGCCATCAGTGACGTAGAACTCATTGTGGTTTCTCCAGGTCTTCAGCTGAGACCTTGGGCTTCTGTCCATGGCCAGTTGAAGATTTCTGGTTTCAGTTTATGGGAGTTTCTTCTCCCATAAAACAATATAGGAAATAGGAGAGAAGAGCTGTGAGAATTTTAACCATTGAACATGTCCCAGTAGATATGGCTAGAAGAAAGGATAATTTATATGTCACTTCTCAGTCAGACTTCACCCACAAGAGGCTGCTGCTGACCACTATTAGCATTCTGGCTGAGCAAGAATGGAGGGATGACTTCCAAAGAGTTACTCTGTGAGAGATAAATGCAAAGAAGCATCCATTTCAAAATAAAATGATGCCTGTAATACACAGTCTGACAGTAGTAGGTGCATTTGGAATTAAATCTTTGTGTGGAGGAATTCCAATTTTATATTTCATGCATACTGCAAAACTAGGCACTAGGGAGGATGACTCGAGATCTTCAGTTCATAAACGTGGTTTTTTGGTTACTTTCCTCAAAGTCACCATAATATTGTAACGCTGTATTTTATTTTCTAAAAAATGTAGCCATGTTGGATTCAGTTAGGTCGATATTTCAGAATATTATACTGAGGAGATGTGCAACCTCACTTTCTTATTTCCAGGGCAAACACTTTCCCTCCCATCAAGTATATTTTCTAGTCAGAAATGGGCTAATTACCATCTATACCAGTATTTTGAAATCCTCCTTACTTTATGTTTTTTCCTCAGTAAATATACATCTGCACTAACCCCAAAATATAGTAGATATTACATCTTGAAGAACACTTTTTATCTTACATCAGTACTTTTCAAGGCAGCTAAAAATGTGAATTAAACAAAATCTAGATTTGGTGTTTAAGTGTAGTTATAGGTTGCATCAATATTAATCTATGGAGAAAGTCACACCTCTTATGCAAGGTGTGAAACGAAAAAAACAACATAGCAATTAAAGATGCAACAACATTATTGCAAGCAGGATAGATTTCAGATATTCCTTAGGACATCATCAACCAAAGATCCCACTTAAATACACAATTGCCCGATCAAGATACTGTTATAACTTGAAGTACATCAACTCTGTGGTGTCCCTGAACTTGCATGAACCTGTGTATTGTGGGACCACGTTCTAGTAGTGTCTGCCATGGTTGGTCTTCGTTTGTAGGTGGGCCACCACTTATACATCGAATGGAATCTTATGCACCTGATACTTGATTACCGTTGCTGTAGGGATACAAACTGCTGTATTTTGGCTATATGTTCTTAGCAATTTAATTATATTTAAAATCTGGTTAATAGTGTAGTAAATAACTGGTATTGCTACAAAATTGCATTCTGAAGGTAATGGGATTGAATTTCAACACAAGTTGACACTCAATTAAAATTTCCATATATCTAGTGAATTAGCCAGTTCTTGGCTGCAGTATTAGGGTAGATGTCTTCCCGCTTAACTGAATACTGAGCAAGACAGGCAAAGTGCATAATAAACCCAAATCAAGACTTAATATAGCCACTCAATTTTTTATTGTTTGCATCAAGTAGTAAGCTTGCAGAACAAACTCAGGATGCAGCATGCGGTTGGAAAAAAATAAAATAATCTGTATTTAAATGCAATTCCTCTATATTTATAGTACTGAAACGGGGAAAAGAAAAAAAAAAAAAAAAAGAGAGAAGCCCTTAAAACTTCTTACTGAATTACAGCCATCAGCCAGTAGATCCATGGGGCTTGTTCGGCTAAAAGCCACAACAGACTTTGTAATGCAGTGATGTAATCTTGGCTTTGTGTCATTTATATTCAACCTAAAAAAACAATTTTCCTGAATAGACAGGCTGACAACAATATTGTTCAGTGTTGGTTTTTATCTGGATTGTTTCCAAATGGTTCATATGCCTCCGCAGTAACACGCCATGCCTGCTGAAGTTTTTACTCTGAATTCCTAAGTTTCGCCTTTTCCTTGTATTTTATTTTGCTTCTAAAGTCCCAGTTATGTTTGCGAAACTAACCAGCTTGGCCACAAAATTAGGATGTATCTTGCAGAGTGCATTCATTTTACTTTTTGCATATTTTTCCTGAGGTCATGTCAAGGTTAGTTTGAATTCCATCCTACATTAAGACTTCTTTCACAGCTATTTAGCTCTGCAGCCTACTCCCCGCTGGGGTCTGCCCCTTGGGCACGTCAAAGCTTCAGACCTGACAAATCACACACAGATGAAGCTGTACAGTTTTTTAAACAGTTTCATCAGTAACGTTTTTTTTTTTCTTTACACTATACTTTTTTTTTCCTCCTCCTTCTTCACTGGAGTTTATTCTCTGAATTGCAATATCCCAAAGACTGATTTCCGTATGGAAAATTCCCTTTTGCAGCCGAGTTTGAAGAGAAATGGCATTGTACGGAACGCGCCACTCAGAGGCTTCCAGAAGCCGGGAGTGCTGAGGATGCTCTTAATTAGCAACAAGCTATAGCTCCTTGTCTAATAACTGTAATTGTATTGCTAACATCTATTTGCACAGAAGAGCCTAAAATGACGACAAAGGCGGAAAAACATTCCAAATTTATCCTCCGTCTTGTGAACCCGTTAGTGATCCAGGAGAGCTGTTAGCTGCTCACAGGAACAAACTTTCTGTCATCTCTGGGACTACTCAGATGAGTAAATGTTCATCGGTGTCAAGAAATGAGTCTGTGCTTTAGCAGCAATCCTTATGGGACTTGAGAAATTTTAAGTGGGTGTATATGTGTACATATATAATTAGCTTCACAACTACACACAAGGCTTTCACCACCTACATTTATGCACAAACAGGCACCCCCCACGTGTATGTGAGAAAGCAGTTTGGAGCGTATATTGCAGCTTGCAGGTGAAAATAGATTTTCTAAAATTCGGAGCCGTAAAATGCTATCTGCATTTTAGCGTTTTGTGAAACTAATGGTGCAACACCATTTCCCGTTTAATTGATGAAGTTAAAATGCTTGGCTGCTAATGAGTGTATTAGCAAACAATATACCCTTAACAAGCTTAAGCAGCTCAGGATTTTAAAAAGCAGCTTACTGTCCTCCTCATTTTTATAAGACAAAATGTACTGCCTTCTACAAATTGCTTGATCGACTGATGAAGTACTATAATTATAGTTGTATTGCAGTTTTGACAAAGCCACAATAACAGATTGTAGTTTAGTCCTCACTCTAGGCACACAACTCTTTGCATTACAAAACCCAGTTTTACTGGTCTAATTCTTACTGAGAACAAAAGGCACCTGGAGATGTTAACTATATGCTAAAAGAAAACTTGAAATCTGGGCAATAATAATATTGAAGCATGACTTTTCTTCTTGCAGTTAGTTCATGGGGAATGGTATCTAATGAAGAGTTGTCTAAAGGCTTGCTTGTTTGGAACTAATTAAAGACAGATATCCTAAATAGAAAAAGGATCATGGGAATTACATTAGGTGTCTGGAGACTTGTTATTCTTTTGGTACTCTGAGTAGATTGTGGAAGTTGTTAGGGATTCGAGAAATAAGGCGAGTTAATAAAAAGTTCTATTTTTCTGGTTATTGGCCAACTATTGTATTTTTGTTTGCAATAAGATTTGTGCCAACAGGCTAGAGACTTGAATAAAACATTTAAACATTTGTGCATTAACACATTATGGTGAAAAGAGAGTCTTGTGCTTTCACTCAGTGCATTTCAGCCTTCAATTAATGTGAAAGCACTACAATGCCTATGCAACTTCTCTTGCCTAGTGGTGCACCATTTATCATTGCAGTTTTACATTGACCTTGACACCCACTTCATTAGAATAAAGATTGTCTACCATTTAGGTTACATTGTTCCTCTGCACAGAGACCCCATGCAAATTTCTGTTCAGATAGAAGAGCTGTGAGCCTGTCAGAGGTCATCTGCATTAAATGATTGCAGCTATTTTCCAACTGCTTCTTTTCATTCTACTCAATTCAGGCTAGGAGGATCAATCAAGCCCTCTGCCTGAAACAGTGGGACTGCTGGGAATATAACTGTTTTTGGTAGTAGTGGATATGCCCTAAACAGTATTAAATATTTAATATAAATTCATTAAAGGGCATACAAAGTCTTCAAAAAGATATTACATTTATAGTAAAATTTAAAGGGTTCGGATCACCTTCCTTAAAAAAGGCAGAATAACGGGTACCGACTACATAATTTTTTAATGTGGGCAAAATTTAGTCCAGGAAGTTACTTAATCGTTCTCTCAATGTATTTATTTCACTGACTGCTAGAAAAGGGAGAAGTGCAGCAGAAGTGTAATCCCTGTTTGCTACTTTCTGCAATAAAAAAGGAAGGTGTCTGAGGGGGGGTGGGTTGTGACAGAAGTGCTAAGATTTGTTTTCTTATACCTGCGTGTGCTCATACACATGCCTACACCCACATCAATATGGGTTTCACTACTGCGCTTATTTGTGGGGAGGGGGGAAAGCAAATGGAAATAACTTAGTGCTCTCCTCCTTGAGTTTTCTGAGTGATATAATTGGAATTAAATTATTAATGGGAGATACTTAAAAAAAAGATTGTTTTATGATCTTCTATTAGAGAATTTGCAATTCATTTTAATATTTGTAGTTTGATTTATATTAAAGATAATGCAATCTATGTCCAATTAACAATACATAGCCAATGTAATATGATTTCCAGATCATGCAAATGGAATAAGCTAGAAGAGGAAAAACTGATTCTTAACCTCAGATGTAATTTACTGTGTGAGTTCTGGCAATTTTAAATGACATTGCACTTTTTAATTTTTCCAAAGGCTCAGCAGCAAATTTATCCCAATCAAGAAAGCCTATTATTAATTTACAAGGACAATTGTAGGAGTCTTTATAATTTCCCTGTGCAATTATTTGCCATAAATCGCTAGTAGTGAAATACATGAAGTTTGTAAGAAACAGCAACTGCTATTTATCTAGACAGATCTCTCGACCAAGATCATGCATGTTGTCCAAGAGGTTCTGGTTGTATTGATGGGTAAGAAATATAACCAAGCTTCTGGACGATTTCTAAAATGGTTCACACTGATAGCACCAAAAAGGTGGAAGCTTTAAGAGCTATTGTGAAGGGGAGGCCGGCCTCTAGCAGATTCCTTCACTTTGCTTGTATACAGCTGAGCTTTGGACCCTGGACTTTGGAATAAAAAGACTCTTTGTTCATCACTGAATGGCATTAGGCATGGGCTTCCTAAGGGGCCACCATGAAGCCTAGCATGAAGAGTGCAAACATTATCCAGAAAGCAAAGGGAGAATGTGTGTGAGGAGA
Source organism: Nothoprocta pentlandii (assembly GCA_013398315.1). Taxonomy (NCBI): domain Eukaryota; kingdom Metazoa; phylum Chordata; class Aves; order Tinamiformes; family Tinamidae; genus Nothoprocta; species Nothoprocta pentlandii. The sequence goes on from VZSG01000005.1 coordinate 1,478,782, forward strand.
TGATGGACAAATATCGTTACAGATGCGTTGCTTTATGTTTATGTATATTTATATTTCAAGTGTGCTGAATGTGCTTGTGAAGCATTTATGGCTTAAATTTATGCCTGTAGTGTGTATTTTGTGAGCATGTGCCAACGGTGCACATATATACACTGCACGGCACACGTGTGTGTGCGTCTCTGTGTTTCTGCCTGCAGTGGTTGAATTATTCCAATGGGAGAGGGTTTTTCTTAAAAAAAAAAAAAAAAAAAAAAAAAAAAAAA
>VZSG01000005.1:1479060-1489682 GCA_013398315.1 Nothoprocta pentlandii
GTAAAAATAAAAACGCAGTTGTATATTATACATTTGGTTGCAGATGGGTTTTTAGTGCGTGAAGGGTAGAAAGCAGAACATCTACAAATAGCCTCCCCTTATTGCAATAATGGAGAAAGTTCAGTGGCTTAATTCTTCTGTACTTCGTAGCCATAGCTCCACTGTGTGTTCAGTATGTCTAGTCTCCTTTCACTATAACCAACAGAAGCACCATACAAAAGTCTTACAATGGATGTCTTAATCTCTCTGTGTGCTTTTAGAGCATTATTTTGAATTCCATCATGCAGGCTTTTTTTCTTTCCTCTTCTGAAGTTTTATTACAACAACAGAATTCCCAGGGAGCTTTAGGGGCAAGGTTCGCATAATATTGCCCTAAAGTTTTGCTCGAGGGGTGGAATCTCTACCCCAGTCCCGATCATCTATTTTTGTGATGTTTCCCTTTCTGCACGAGGCGCTGTGTAGTCTTGCAGAGTTAACTGCATACAGTGTTTTTTTTTTTTTTTATCATTATTATTTACCAGACAGCGCCCATCTACGAACCTTTCACGATGATTTCTTTCTCTGACCTCTCAGTGACTAGGCATCTTGTTCCTTAACACTGAGGGAGGCTGAAAAATGCTTGAGTTGCTCAATGTGTGCCTTCTATACCAGTTTCAAAATGGCTTATTCTTCTGGTTTCCATGGTGACAATTAACACTGTTACAAGGCATTGTTCCAGTCTCCAGTTGGGCAGAATTTTCGGGTGTGATTTTTCACACAAAAAATGTTTTCTGTAATTTTTAAAGCAAAAAAAAAAAAAAAGAAAAAAAAAGAAAAAAAAGGCATAGCTTTAGTATAAAGTGTCAAAAAAAATGTGTCTCAATCTAGCCTGCTAAGATTTTGTAGAATATTTTTATCAGGGGAAACGAGGTTTTAACTTCCTTTGTTTTGGAATTCAACTTCTTGTGGTTTAAATATTCTTGCCAAACTTACTCATGGCTAAATGTGGCTGCCTTGTTTTAAACTCTACTCTTTTTCTCCTGAGAAATATAGATCATGGGAAGCGAGAAGGGAAAAAAAGTCAAAATTCTTTAACTTGAATACCAGGGCTTTGCATTGCTTCAGGAACACACAGTCAGCCATGCATGCACCCAGCTAATCATGCTGCAAATATTTTGCAGTTTTTCCTGTACATCTTTGTCAATTTGTCATGTGGCAGGTGTTGTGGGAAATTAAATATATACTCATTAATTTATTGTTACCAGCATTGTGAGAAATCCTGTGACTTTAACTTTCTTAATCACATTTTTGGCTATTAAACAGTAATCTATATCATAGCATCCACAGCCTGTCACAATAGAGCAGCCCTTGCTCACTTAAAGTGGAGGAAAGAATGAATCTGAAGATTAAATTATCTTCTCACCACAGGATAAAGTAGTCCTACTAGACTAGGGTTGTGCAGCACTGATAGAGCCGGTAGCTAATTTTGTCATGCAACTGCTTAGAGTGTAGGTGTTTAATGGATTAAAAAATAGCATTAGCAATAGCATCTAGTGCTATCAGTTCTTAAACTGTACCTCCTGTACATTAAGCTCTTGCCTTAAATTAAAATACATACTGGCTCTCAGTCACATACCAGTACACCTCATAGCGAACTGGATTCTTTCGTCTTTTACTGTTACAGTATAATGCATTTTCTGTCAATCAGCGCTTTCATCATGCTTGTTTATACAGTAGGTTATACGGTGAAAAAGACAGAGAGCGCACATAAAATCTAGCTTATTTATTTTTTAATGTAATAACCCTTTATAACATCTGTCACACTATTTGGATTGTGCTGCGCTGAAGAACTATTTTATCTCGTCCAAAATTAAATGAAACACTCTATGTTAACAAGAACACTGCGGTTAAAAGTATAGGCAACGTATTTTATTGCTTTCCCAGTCCCTCCACTGTCCAAGAAGTCAGCTCAGCAGCCGCTGCCAGTCCCTGGCAGGTGGAAAGTGGGAAGTGGCTGCGTCGGCACCGGTGTCACGCAGCTAGAGGACTCCCTCCGTCTGCTCTTTCGCTTGACAAAAGGAAGGGAGCAGCACGAACTGGGTTTCTGCGCCTAGCGAGCTGGACTCTGGATTCCCCTTCATATTGCATGCACTTATGGAAATAATTATGCAAATCCTTCTCGGCTATATCATCCTTAAATAGAAATCAGATTACATAAAGAAGATTGTAATCTCCCGCAGTAACCGTGCTAGCTGAAAAGGCAATAATATCTGACCAAGACGGATACTTGTTGAACATCTAAGTCCAATAAAATGCTGTTATCTCTTGGCTGATCCGGTGCCTTCGTGCCAAAGCTGGCTGTTTCCTAACAGTGTACATTTTTAAAAGCCCAGCCACAGTATGCCATGTATCAGAAGGGAGGTTCTTTATAAACAATTCCTTGTTTTTTACTATGCATATTCATGTAATTTTGGATACGCAGACACCTGATCAGTGTTCATTAATAATGAGAAATGGTTTAAATCACCTCATTTAAAACATTTGCTCTATGATCCACAAATGACTAATATTTGCTGAAGTTTACATAATACAAATGATGTGCATGTGTTGTGTAAATGAAAGATTAAAATATGAAACTAACAATATGCAAACATATGCATGGAAATGCTGAGGACCTGTTAGCTGAAACAGTGATTTCACACCTTTCTTACTTTCTTTAAGCTGTCTCCAATTGTACTTTTGTTTTGTTCTCCTACAGAGCATGTTCTTGGATCTGGTAAAGGCACCCATGTTTTAAACATTCCTTATTGGAGTTTAATTTTTATACTTATCCCAGTTACTAATATTTTCAGTATGAGCCACTATAGCATGTTTTTTGGCTGGCTTTGAAGCAAGAAAAGCTTAATATTTAGGAAGCAATTCACTAATAGCTGTGCATAATTTACATATGTCTCGGAAATGCCTTTGTAAGAATAGGTTTTGAATTTTCTTCTTTGAATAAAAGGTGTGTTTTTGACCAGATCAGGCCTATTTCTGTAAGTATGCTTTGTGTAAGAGCAAGGGAGAAGTAGCTTAACTGTGTAGTGTGTATATACACAACTATATGCCTGCATGTTATTTTCTGATGTACTGTACCAGGTACTAAAACATAATTAATCACTGTAGGCCTATTAAATACTCTATAGAGGCTTTCAGAAAATAAGGGTTTTAAAGAGATTCATTTGCTGGTGTGTCATGTAGACAACCATACCGTTTTAAAAAGTATGTAAATAATAAAAAGCTAAGTATTTAGAAAACCCTGTTAAAGTAATTTTGGAAGAGACTCCTGTTTTTAGTTCTGTTTGGTCTGTCCTTTTCTTAGGTGATAAATAGCCACGCAGGAAATAAAGGGGAGTTGCAGGTTGAAGAAAATACTCGACTAAAAGACTCGTCTAAGAATTACGAGTGTTTAGTTTGTGTGCCCTTGCTCTGTTCTTGTTGGTCGATGCAATAAAAATCAAGTTACTGTTGTTCTGTGGCAATGAAGTTATGTCTAATTATTTTTCTAAGGTGAAGCACTCATGTTTTTACATGCTTTAGTATTGAAGACCTATATATAAGGCAGAATCCAGAATGAGAGAGAGAAGAAACAAACTGTACAGGAAGAATAATTATGATCTTTTTTTCCTCTAAAAAAATCTTTCTGAAATAGCATGTTTAAAAAAATAAGATAGCAACTGATTTGAGTGAGGCAAAGGAAGATTAAGCTTCAGACTGGGAAGCGTTAGGAGATCTGTTCAGTATTTCTGTATGTAATCCACTGCCTTCATATGCACATCACCAGAAGACAACCTGTTTGGTGCCTCAATCTTGCAGTCTTGCCAGATGTGTCATTGGAAGGTTGCGTGCTGAAAGGAAGAAAGAGAGAAAGAGAGAAAGAGAGAAAGAGAGAAAGAGAGAAAGAGAGAAAGAAAGAAAGAAAGAAGAAAGGAGGGGGAAGGGAAGGTAACAACACTGTGAGCATGATCATAGAATTAACGCTTAAATTTTTATAGAGAAATCTCTTCCTAGCAGCTAATATTATCTTTTATTTTTTCTTTTTTTTTTTTCATTTTAGAGATACAATGTTGAAATGTCAATCAGGCTCCCGAAAAAGATGGAACTGCTTAGTAAGGTTGAAGCTCTGAAGAAAAGTGGTGTTTTACTACCAAATGATCTCCTTGAAAAAGTGGATTCAATTAATGAAAAATGGGAACTGCTTGGGGTATTTGCATTTTTATTACTGTTTGTGGGATATGTGTACATTTTTGTGTGTTGAAGTACGCTGTCTGTCTGATTTCTAATTTGAGGCACAAATATCTCTCTCAATTCAGCACGTACATTTCAAACAAGCTACTCATGCTATTATAAAAACTCCATAGTATTTTTCCTCTTCTGTTGATTTTTTTTTTCATTCCATGCTTGTCTCCTGTCTGACTTTAATAATTTTAGTTCTTTAATACATAAAAAATGTAAGTAAAATATGCTATGTATTATGGCTATGCACCAAGTCAACTATAATGCAGTATATCTGATATACACTGACTGTCATGCTTGAGTGAATGTTAATAGAATTTATTCTGAAGGTACATGTTAGAGACATCTACTGTTTAACTATTTACTATACCCTTAAGATGAAAAGTGGGGTTGTCACTGCATATTTCAGGTCACACTGATGGCTCAAAAACAAATATGCAAATTCAGTACAAATCGGAGTACCTGAAGCTAAGAATTAGAGCCAGGCATGTGTTTCATGCTGCTGTATTCAGCTCACTTTTGACAAAAGCCAAAAAAAGTTTCATGTAATTCATTTCACGCTATGATGGGCTGGGTCTCAGCCAAAGAGTGAGATACAAGAATCTGGCAAAAAAGCAATATAGTGATTCTGTTACCCAGAGACCAGGGATGGCACCGTGCAGGAGACACTATTGTCCTGCTGTTGTAAAACAGCTGAGAGAGAGAGAGGTCAAACTATATATTTTTCCATCCACTTCTCTCCTTAATTGCCTTCACTTCAAATCAAGGGTAAGATAAATTTATAAATTACTTTAAATGATTAATTATAGATGTGTGATATTAGCAATACGGTTATATTGCATAATTTTGCATGCTATTATCTTACTTTAAAAAAAGATTTCTGGTGTATTACAAGTAAGCTGTATGTGCAAGCTGCCAGCATCATTTTAAATACTGGCTTGTGTCGCTTTAGCTTATTTGGTAACGCAACAATCATTATATGGAGGGTGGGGCTTTTTTTTTTAGCTGATCACGGCTCTTTCTAATTATTTGATTCTTTAAATGTGGAAATTGTCAGCAAATGACAGTTGTTGCCTTATACCTAGCTAGTTTCCTACCTGCAAAAAGTAATACGCAGCGTCACCGTATATATTTTTAAAGGATTGAAACGTGAGTAAATTTACTGCCAATAAAAAACAGGTCCTACTTTAAAAAATATAAGCATGATAGCTTTTCTTTTTTCATTTTTGTTTTAAGCCTTCCATTTTTACAGCTTTTAATGTATTTCATCTATTTAACTCACTGACACTGATTACAGCTGGTCGTTAATAAAACTTTGAGATAAGCAATTGATCAATTATACTAAAAGTTTAGAAATACAATTTCTTAAAAAAAATCTCAGTGTGTTAAAAGTAAAATATACCTTCAGATTATGTTTTGCAATTAATTTCGGTATATGCAGAAAAATAATTTTTTTTTTGCTATTTTGCTTTTTTTTGCTAAATGCAATTTCATGAATAATAAGCAGAGTTTGATAGAGTTTTGTATAATTTAATAAAAACCTCTGCAGAAACTAACAGCACTAGGCATACTGTTTTAATTGGCATGATTACGTTTTAATTGGCATGAAAAAAATTAAAGACAAGGATTTTAACTTCTAACAATGGTAAAATAGAGGGATATGGGTTTTAATATTACTTTCATCTAAGGTGAACAGTGTGGAATGGAAATACATTAGAATGAAATGTCAGTGGTGCGTACAGTTTAATCTGTGAAATTTTGTCCCCTGTGCTGAATATTACTCTGTCTCAATTGCATATTAAACAACCCTATCAAGGCAGGCATTGGCATCTGCTGTGCTGACACAAATTGTGAATTAAATGAAATTGATGTCCTCTGTCGTATATTTATGAAGACGGACCATTCTCTGAAGTATTCTGTTTATGAAGAATTTATGATTGCAAACTGTTCCAGAACAAAAAAGTGGCAATAAATTCTTTTTTGTGACCCTACCCTCCAAGGGCATTGATTTCACCTCCTGCTGCTACTTTTGTTACAGCATAAAAACAATAGCTAGTGCTGGATTCCACTGAGGGTCTTCAAATTATCAATATTTGCACCATGAAAATAGAAGGGTGTTGCCAAGAAAGCATGTTTTTCAGTTATGCTCTCCTAAGGATGTTATTTACAGAATGCTACGTAGTAGATTAATGTCTGCTGATCTAATTTTATTTGTGTTTTAAAGCTTATTTCGGGAGGCTAATTTCATCATTATAAATTATATTCCCGTGACTTTCTCAAGCATGTATTTTCAACAGACAGCCATACTGGGTCACCGAAAACTGTATCTTCATGTTACAACAATTAACCACTGCTAATTATCAGTTTAAAAGGTTATTGGATGTGATTGTCAGTGTATATTCAATATTCTACAATCAGTAACACAGATCTAGTGCTTATAATAAGTGTCAGACTGACAGCCTCTTATAGGTCACATAAAATATGGTTTGGCATAGCAGGAGCAGGCAACAGTATATCTCCCCTGTGATGTTAAAGGATTGCCTTTCAAAATACTAAAAAGGAAGGTAACTTTCTATCCTTGGCCCCCCCAGAATATGTGGTCAATGGGTGCACATTGTGAGCACATATGTGCTCACAATGCCAGCTATTAAAATGTTGTTCACTGCTTCTGTTACTAGAAATACCACCCTGAAAAGCTGTACAAAGTTAATTTCATTAGATCAGACGTGAATGTTTATTCTGGTCCATTATTTTTCAAGTGGATGCTTAATGTGAAGGACTTAAATCCAAATTTAGTTACCTGAGTAACTGGCTTGATGCTCAGAAACACTGAAATAGGTGGTGCCTATTTCTAGCCTATTGCTAGAAAGTCTCAGGGACTTCATCCTCTTCTAAAAGCAAACAAGCCCTTGTGGTCTGTTCCTGTAGGCAACCTTAGAGCTGCAAGTTTGGCAACCAGAACCTGACAGCTCGTAGCTCAAAAAATCATTTTAGGATTTCAATGTTTCCTTAAAAATGTACAACATACCTTAGATAAAATTTTGGTGTATTTGATGGTTGCCATGTTTTCTGTTCTCACTTCCTGAGCGCCAGTGAGTCTTATGGCCGTAGATACATAGGCACTGGCAAATTCTGTAGGGCAATTGCCTTGCACAGTTAGGTGCCATTTTGTGTTTTTTTGTCCATAGTGGTTGTTAATAAGCGTGGATTTATCGTGCTTCCAGCAAACTCAGTGGGCTTGTCCATGGAGTGGGGAGGGAGGTGCTGGGGCATAAGTGAGAAACAACGATATAAAGAATGAAATTGCTTAAACACTGATGAAAAGAAATAAATTAGTTGATGTTAGTAGTAAATTAAGAAATATCTCTAGCCATCTAAGAGACGCTTCTTGTTTCACACTAACCTGTGTATGTTTTGGTACCTAAGACTAATCAGTGTTTTCTTTATCTGATGCATTAGAAAACCCTAGGAGAGAAGATCCAAGACACAATGGCAGGGCACAGTGGGTTAGGTCCACGTGACTTGCTCTCGCCTGAAAGCGGCAGCCTGGTAAGGCAGCTGGAGGTCAGGATCAAAGAGCTGAAAGGGTGGCTGAGAGATACGGAGCTTTTCATCTTCAATTCCTGTCTGAGGCAAGAAAATGAAGGAACAATGAATGCTGAGAAACAACTGCAATATTTTAAGGTAATAAAAAAACAATCATAGTTTTCATAGAGAAACCTCTCTTTATAGTAGGATAAAATATTTATCTGATACGTCAGATAATCCGGTGCATGTACGTATGTAATCATACATTCAAATTTTCACCTGCATTTTTGTTCTATGTGTTCATTTATTTTGAATTTAGTTTATTGTTAACAATAACATCTGCTTCCTGTACTATTTAGAAGGCTGAAACCACCAAAATTTGAAAAGTAATCTGGGTCATCCATTCTACCTGAGTATAAAACTTCAGTTTTGTCATGAAAAACCTCACTGTTTATTTCACTTCCCACAATATGTATATGTTTTAATTTATTGTGTTGTATGATGGTCAATTTAAGAGCCTCTTTTTCTGCACATATGACTGGAGTAGCCTGTTTGAAACCACATTTACATGGCTCTAAAATTAGCCTGAGAAAACATTAAAGTCTGGTGTGTATATGGAAAAATACATGTACACAGTGAGTTTTGCAGCAATCTAGGCCACCTCTTGAGCCTAAGCCTGGAGAGGTATGGAAAGAAATGGGAAGAATTGTAGTCATTATGTTATATTCTGACTGATAGGCTCTTACAGCTGAAGGCCAGGATTCAGCTTTGCCAGTGACTTTGTGGAGGTCTATCTTTTGTTCCATTCCCCAAAAGTAGTGAGACAATTTAGGAAAGAGTGCTATTAAGTTAGCAAACAAACCTGCTTGAACCATGTGATTTTCTTCTGTTCATAGCTATCACTTTTAAACAGTCGCTCACCTGTGTCATCATCACAGGTCACTTTACTCTGCAGGCGATCTTTGACCAAAGAAATAAGAAAGAAATCAGGAGTAATTGTTGAGCTTTAGAGGTAAAGAGGTTTTTCTCTTCCACTAGCACATCAGGGTGTCTAGGGCAACAGCACTCTTCAGGTGACAGACAGTTTATTAACTATTCACCTCAGAAGATAGGTAGCCAACACTTTAAACAAATAATTTTTACACAGATGTTCAAGGAAATAACTGCAGGAAAAGCAACAGTCTTCGCAGGTAGATATTCTCTAATAGATATTCTCTATTAGAGAGATTCTCTAGATATTCTTCCTCTTTATAGGAGGGTTGCTAAGAAGGTTGTGTTAAAGGCTTTTTTTGTTAATTTTTTTTTCCAGATTTCTGAGCATATCCCTTTGCCTCTAGTTTTAAATTTGGCTCTGCCATCTGCAGGTTTTTCTGTTTCCTCTGGTTGGTAGTTTTCTGATAATGAGCAGAAAAATATGTATGCTGATTGTATTTGTTCTTTGAATAGATTTAAATGTTGGCTTTAATCTTAATGCAGGACTGTTGGTAGAGCTGCAAAATTTTACAGTAACAAATCCGTATTTTCAGTAGGAGATGCCGAATGCTTGTTATTTCTATGGAAAAATAAATATTTATTTAAGTGCCTAACTACGGATTTAAAATCTAATTTAAAAAAAAAAAGTATTTTTAAAGTCTTAGCCAGGTATATATACATAAATAGAAATATCTTAGCAGTGTCACTTACATGTTTGGAATGTGCATAAATCTTTCAAATGAAATGTTTTAAAAAGTGTAAGAAATGATGTCATGCCAAAAACTGGAGATGTTAAACAGGATAGTACCACCCACTATGTTGTAACCAGGGTATTTCATTACTTGGTTGATTATCTATTAATTACATAAATAATACATTAATTATTTTCAAAATGGTAGCCATTCAAGTATAAAAAATAATTACCTATCAAATATGGTAAGAGCACATCACTTTGTCATATATATTAAAACCATCTTTGTCTCATTAAATCTGAAATCCACTATAAGTAAGTTTTCCATTCTTCACTGATCTCCTGGGGAAGTGTATAAAAGAGAAAATGGATATAATTAACAATACTGCAATGTATAATACATATATTTGAGAAAGAACATTTAGAACATTTTCAAAAACATTAGCTATGCCGCTAGTAGGAAACCTGCTGGGGTTTGGTTTGACTTACTTTCCACTTAACTTAAGAGTTTAACCTTATTACTGCTTTCACTGTGGTAAGTGACTCATTGTTTCCTAATGGAAATTTATTGCACCATCCCGATTATAGCCACTGTACACAGAGAAGCATTTTTAATAAAATAAACTCAACAATGCTGCTGATTCTCATTCCACCACATTATCTTTCAAATTACACTTGTGCCTTAGGAAAAACAGTTATTTCAGTTTTTCAGGGTGTTCTCCTTCAATTTTGTGCTTGGAGGACGAATTGAATGTGCAGTTCATGGACAGTTGGGACCTAGAGTGAGAAACCGAGTTGGAAGGAGAAGTTGTTAAATTCACTAGTACATGGGTGTTGTGACTTGTTTTCCTTTGCAGAGATTCATGTCATATTAACTGGAACATTCTTTTTGTTAAAGAATATATATCACCGCATTCATTTTCTTTTGGGATATGGCTGTGCAGTAATAATACTTAGCACTTCTATAGTACCATCCATGTACATGCTGTGCAAACATTAGTGAATTAAGTCTCTATAAATCTTTAGGGTAGGTGTTTTTATCCCCTCTTTAGCAATGAGGGAAATAAAATGCAAGGAGGCTTCTCCAGGCTTTTAAAGAAAGTCAATGGCTGTGTTATGACAGAACCCAGCTACTGTGACGCTACTCTTCTGCTGTAACCACAAGGCTGTTCATTCC
>VZSG01000005.1:1489791-1506876 GCA_013398315.1 Nothoprocta pentlandii
TTCCCTTCCCTTCCCTTCCCTTCCCTTCCCTTCCCTTCCCTTCCCTTCCCTTCCCTTCCCTTCCCTTCCCTTCCCTTCCCTTCCCATTACCTCTCAGTATATTCCATTTTCATACATGATGAAGTCAGACTGCCTCATTGTGCTAACCAGTACCACTTATATTTAAACCTCAGTTCCTGCTGGGTATGTTGGGCTGGTTTCTTCCATTATTATTAGAACAGATAGATATTAGAATTATTATTATTTTATTAACTGCAGCCATCTCCCAGCTTGTGTACGTGTGTGTGGGGGGGTGTTTGGTGTTTGTTTTGTATTGTGGAAGCTGAGCTGTGCTCTGGGCAGCACTGCAGTCTCCGTGCAGCAGGTTGTGCAGCTGGTCACTCCAACCACTGGCTTTCTGTGGCCCTGGCTGCCTCAGGCAGTTTCACGTTGGATACCCAAGGAAAAGCTCGAGCTTTACTTCAGTCTGTAGTGACACTTGCTGGCCATTTCACAGCAGCATGGAGGGAGATGCCAAACTTAGTTTAACCCAGGGTATTGTCAAAAAGGGCCAAAAAGCGAAGAGATTTTCTACACCAAGGAAGTTTATTGCTGGAAAGGCAGGGATTTGGGTCACCTGATGTCCTTGATTTGCACTTGATTTAAGTTCTGATGTGTTTTTTTTCTGTTGCAACTCGAAAAACATGGGAAAAACCCTAAGAAAATCAAGAGATTGGCTTAAAATTCTAGATACCTCTATAACTACAAGCATATGCATTTATTTATTCATCTTTTTTATTTCTGTACTGTCTTTGGAGTTGTTAGAGTTCATATTTTCCATCTTTTCACTGAAACTATAAGGACTAGAATGAGAAGCATACTTTCTAAGTGAAATATGAGATTTCAGGTAAACACATAATTCCAGCAGCTGAAAGACCTAATGTCAGCAGACTAATAACTGACAAAGTTGATTTCCTAACCTAATGATGTATGGCAATTTTCCGGGTCAGGAGAGACTTGGAGCGGGAAAGGATGAGGAGCAATAATAAAAAGAAATTGACATTCTTTCATGAAAGTTTTAGTAAATCTCATTATTTGAGTAAGATCTAGCCAAAAATTTGTGTGCTTGTTGGCTTGTAAGTAGGAGTGTTCTGCCACATTTGTTTTTATGTGTCTGGGACTTCAAAAAGCGTGCTGTTTTCTGTGCAAAACGCGCTCCAAAAGAGAGCAAGGGAGCCTAAAGAATTAGTCATACGTTTTTGTCACTTGTCATAAAACTCCCAACTCTGTGCTCAATATAGAGAAATGATCCACCATTGTCAATAGGGGAGTTGTTGGGGCTTTGGCTCACACGCCAAGCCCCAAGAACAAGCTCAGACTTGCAAGCATCTTTCCGTCCCAGAAGCCATTCTCAGTCGTGTGGAACTGGAAAAGCTTCTGTTGCTTGTTGTTAGTCAATCTATAAAGCACCCTGTTCTCTCTTCCCTCCGGCCTCACTTAAAACATCAGAGCAAGATGTTACCAGGAGTTTTCTGATATGATGTTCTTTGGCAATAGTAGTATATTTCTGAACTCATTTTATGTAAACCAATAAGCAACACATTCTGTTGTCATACCTGTCTCCTAAATGTGTATTTGAACTTTTTAAAAAACTGACCTGATTTTCAACAGTTCAGAAAGCCTGTAGCTCGCTGAAACTGTGGTCTTAGGTCAGAAATCTGACTGCTTATTTGCACCAAAAAATGTTGGAAACATTTTCTCATTTAATATTTCTAAAAGTCAATGACATGTTAAATTCCATATCTAGCAGTATTCATAGCCCTTTGTTTGCCTTACTAATAGTGTAAAATAGCAAAAGCTCGTAACTGTACTTCTAATGACTAGAAGCAGAAATGTGTGTTTTCCACTAAATTTGTGATTGAGCATTGCAGATGACACAATGTCATGTAAAAAAATATTTCTCTTAATCCATTCTGATGCCTAAAGCAATTGAACTTTCTGATGAAAAATATAGACAGCATTGGTAATTTACAGCTAGTTAATCAATACCTTTGTATGAAGCTCATCATTGTAACTGAAAACTTTGCATGATACCCATCTTCGCATTATTAAACTTTGCATTATCCATCTTAAAAACACTTCAGTTAAACAGAATTCTATCTAGTAAAACAGAATTTCAGAGAATATAACATTATAACTATATTGAAATCAAGGATGAGTTTTAACTTTGAGTGAAGGTTTGAAGACTCATGAGATTTAGAGATTGGCCAAATGTGGTAACTGTTCCCACAGGAGCCAGGAATCACTTTCACTACTGCATTTTGGATCCTTTGCAAATTTTGGAATAATATTGCTGGCAGAGCTGCTATCAAAGAATTCAATGTGCATATAACAAAAGTATGTGAAACCGTTTCCAATGGAAAGTCCAAAATAAGTGAAGCAGATTTAAATATTTTTATATATCTAAGATGATTTTTTTTAAAAAAGTAATAATTTTAATAAATTTCTTTAAAAAAGAATATATCTTCAGAACTCTAAATATTTTCACAGATCAAGAAATGTTTACCTAAATTCTGTTTGGATTAAATTTTAGCAAACTGGAAGTCACACAGTAATATACTGTATGAGAGAGGATAGGATTCCAAGGTTGAATATAGCTTGGTGCCATTTACTATGAGCCACCATCCCAAGTGTCACTTGAAGAGAGCAAGTGCGAGTACTGAATTCTCTATAAGAATCCAACCTTTTGGTACTATGCCTCTTTAGGATAAGGCTGCTGTGAGTATTTTTTGGCCAAAAAAAAATGTGTTTTTTTGCCCTGACCTCAAAAAGTGGAGATGTCTTATAATTCACATTCCAATTTAATATACTTGCTATATTCCAGGAAAGTTCTTTTTGTGTTTCAATAAGACCTCCCCATTTAAGGGAACAATAGCATGAATTACAACTCCCATTTAGAACTAAATATCCTGTCTGGGATAGCAACTTTCATTTCATTATCCTATTTTGACTGAGTCACAAACTGTGAATTTCTGAGTTTTATTACTCACTACTTAGTATTTAAACAGTCAAAATCTCAACATTAATTATAAGTGCTATCTATCTGGTTATCTAAATCTCCCCTCCCCCCCTCCACAAATCATTTCTGCCTTAGGGCTGCCTTTACGGGCTCTCCTTGGGAGTCCCTTTTTCCTTGGGTTTCGGGAAATCTGTCCATAAGAGATGGCTAGATCTGGTGTGCTGTGGGTTTGCACAGATGTGTCATAAAACATCTGCAGCCAGTTCCAACTGAGCAGTGGCAGTAGGCTTCTGGGCAAAGGCTGGGGGGTGGGAGGAAGTTAGAAACCATTATGTTATTATAGTATGATCTTCTTTTTATTTTTGTATTAAGCCCTGAATTCAACTGATCTCAGATATGGCAATGCACTGATAAGGGAGAATGGTCTGGTGGCTATCTTTAGACTATTAGCTCATATTTTACTTCCTTGTTATCTCTCTTCTCTGTCTTAATGCACCATTCCCTATTTCTGATTTACCAAGATGATTATACTGCAGTCAACATAGCCATATGGTAAAGGCAACATAAAACAGGCAAGCTTTAGACACTTACAGTGTTGAGATCTCTGTCCAACTTTCTTTTACAGTAATTGGAAAGAAATGTGCTTCCAAAATGCAATTAATCTTTGCTGTTTTAGACATCTGTCTATAAGGGAGATGAACCTCAGAATGCCTGTTTCTAAATGACCAGCTCAGATGTAGGCTTCTCCATTAGATCAGCTCGATCCCACTCAAAGAAGTCAGCAGGAACACCTTTAGGACTGCTTGTTGTCATTGGCATATTTGGATATACATGAAAGCACCATAGTATTTTTTCCTCTGTTTACCCCCCAAGCAGATCAAGCTCTATAATTTTTGCATCCAGTTTAAATATTCTTCCCAGAAAAAAAAAAAAAGAAAGAAAGAAAAAGAAAGAGGAAATCTTTTTCCTTACTCATTAGGTGTGTTTATTTTCCTGCCTCTCTGCTGGTACTGAAGCCTCCAAAGTAAAGTCTGATTTATTTTGTTTTTAGTGTTTTCCTATGAGAAGTTAATACCAAAGAACTGCAGGATGCCTTTCTCCTGTCATTCAGAATAGGGTGAATATTCACTGCACTTTGGGGGCCATTGCACAGGGACAACAAAGATGCATTTGTCTCCACTCTGTGAGGAGACTAGGTTAAGACAGGGAACCAGTACAGGTTCAACATCTGGACCTCAGCCTGAGGGCTACAGATGTTGATGTACCTCCATGCAATGAAATTCCCTTTGCAACTTGAGGGGTGGCTCTCAGGTAGGATACCAAGTTTTAATATTTTTAGCTATTCATTAAGGATGAGTGAAGCTCACATGCCTAACTGTTATCAGGCTTTGAAAAGTTTATTTGCATCTTGCTAGTGATGGTTGTTGAGAGACTTAATTTATTTCGAGATGTATATGCAAGTGAATTCCAACTACTGGAAGCAAAGTCCAACCCAACTTATATATCACTTGACGTGAGTAGATATTTTATCTGTACCTTAAGTCATTTCTTTTTCTGAATTTCAGCTGATGTTCATTTAAAGTCTGCCTAGTGTAGTAACCTACCACAAATTGCAAATTTGTAATGTCCACTACAGGCAAATAAAATTCGGAGGTAGTGTGTTTCAGGATTCATTACAAGCAAACGCAGCACAGGTGTTTGTCATCCATCCTTGCTTTTGTTTTAGCACTTGGGGAAGGGGAGCTGACACTAACAAGTTGTACTACTTTCAGTATTTTTCATTTGGATTTATTTCTGTGGAAAGATATTCTTCTCAGAAAAAAAAGACTTCATAAAAGGTACCTTGTAGTTCAGGATGGAAGGTGCATTTACATCCAACACTGATTTTTCTCTTATTTTTAAAAGTTACCTTCATGTAATTGCAAGCCAGTTTAGAGTAAAGATAGGAGCATCTTAACAATAATGGGCACTTTTTTTAACAGATCATTGCCAAAAGTGCATTCTTTATTCCAGGGAGACACTGTAATAGATACCAGTGCTTTAGTAATGATACGAGCAATCTGTAAGCTATTATAGTTTCTTTTATAGTAACTTAATCTTCGTATTGTTTTATATGTCTAGAATTTTAATAGTGTTTTTAATTTATGAAGAAAAGTATGCTACATACTACTTGTTACATGTGGATATGAGCCAAGTATCAGACTGCTGGACTGTTTTCTTACAAATAAATATTTTAAAATACTTAAAGCAGTGTAAGTAATGGAATGAAGAAATTAAAGAATGTCAAACAGATATAGTAGGAACTTTCTGGAATGAGCCCAGAAGCATCAATTCTGGATAGTTACTGTTTTTTAATCCATGTATTGTGCTTCTAGAGAAAAGTGAGAGAAAACACAGGTACTATTAGAATACTATTTTAATATATGCATATTTTAATATACATATTTAAAATATATTAACCTAAGTAAATAAATTTAATAGCATTATTGATTAATAATGATTAATTAAGCATAAACACAAATTTCCTTATACTTTTTTATAGCTAGTAAACTGAGTGAATTGATGTTTAATTAATGATGACACGTAGACTATAAACTCCTGTATAGATTCCTGAAGCTAGAGGAAGAAAGAAATAATTCTTTTCTGTTAGTTATTTGTCATCTTTTTATGTGTGCGTAAAGGAGTTTATCACTAGAAATCTGGGCATCTTTCTAAGAAATATCATGAGGTGTGCTCAGACTTGTCAGAAAAATCTTGTAACACTTTGCTATGCAGCGAGCTACTGAGAGACATCTTCAGTGCAGCAGCGGTGTGATGACTCTAATGCTATTAAAAGTATAGCTTTTAAATAAAGAGAACCAGTTCAGTGTTTTGAAAGAAATCATGTTCTACTTTAAGCTGTCATTCTGTGTTTCTGACTTGCAATTAAATGGTATTTCTAAGATGTCAGTCCAAGATTCTGTTGTGACCATCACCTTAATAAAATGTGACAGCAAAGATATTATATCAGTACTTTTTCCATAATTAGCATTAAAGAACTCTCAAGGTTTAAGTAGAAAAGTTGTAGATAGGTTTCCTGTTGGATGGTCTGCACAGCCTTGTGCTTTAAAATCTTTTAATATAGGCAAGACCAGTGACAACCAGGAGACAAATCTATGAGCAAACCCGTTTGGAGAGAATAGTTTTGTGGTGTGTGATGTATGTTACATAAATGAGCTTATTAGGACTCTCATCTATTTTATTATTGGTGCCCAATTTAATAGAGGCATTTAAAAAACAATATTTCTGCCTGACTCCTTGAAATGAAGAAGATACATTGATATAATTGAGAGCAAATGATTGCATGTTGTGCCATTTAATCATGTCATTTTTCAATTGCTGTTTTTTGCACTTCACTGCATACTTATAGAATATTTAGCTTCAGTATAGATTAAGTCCCACAGTTTGCAACTGAGTAGAGTTCCTATATTAGCTGACATTTTCTTTTAACCTTGAAATCAACAAAAGCACCCAGGTTTGCCAGTATTTTTCTAAAAGATGACAAGTCATCATTCATTTCCTATCTCTGTCATTTGCCTTTTTATTTTGAGGAATTACTTTCTTACTAATATTTTTGAAGAATTACTGGTTTTCTTTTTCATTCACTGTTAGAAATGGGTGTTTTACCATGTGTCCTGTAAAAACGGAGTCTGAAATACAGGTTAACATTATCCCAGACAAAAGGGCAGCATACACTGCCATTTCACAGAAAATGTTGGGAGCTAAGTTATACCAAAACTTTGTAGATGATTTTTTTTCTTGTTTTACCCTTATTCCTGTATTAAAGGCATTAGCAGTGTTTCTTTAGGTTTTGCATTGGCTCTGTTGAGAACTGAAGTGTTGCTCTAACCAAAAAGCATATGTAAGTTTGTTTTTTTAAAGAGTTGTAGTTTGATCATTGTGAGAAGCTCAGTTCCCATCCTCATATTTTGCATGAATGTCTGTGCATGGTTGTATTGAATAACAATAGGTCCAGCATTAGCTGTGGGCAGCAACTGGTGCTATAGGAAGAATATAATTCCCTCCCTCTCTCTCATACAGTTATCTTGATACAAGGAGAAAGCGCGAAACGTGTAATGGAACAAGCTTAGGTGGGAACTTCCTCTTGGAGTTTGTAATTTAGGTTTATCTACAGTGGAGCTTCTTGCGCTTTCCTAAGAGCATCTAGCATTGCCCATAGACAGAAACACAACGTAAACCTAGAAATAGCATTTGGTAGCTCTTCTCAGCTTGTAAGCACAAAGAACATCCATCTGTGTAAATTAACATTTGTCATCTTCCAACCGCTTTTCCAAGCTCTGGATACCTCTGCAAGGATCTTTAGTATTCCTGATTGTAAATTGAGAGTAAGAAAGTGGTTGAACCACAGAAGTGGTTGAAACAACTTAGGTTTCATACAAATGAATTCCACAAGTATAAGCTATGAATAGTGCTACAAAAATGGTATTTAAACGTTTTGTATGGTAGTTACATGTGTATTATGTGTATTTAAGCTAACCTAAAGTGACTTTTGAACCAATACTAAGTGAAAGTAGTCCACCGAATTCACCAAGAATCTTAGTAATATTAAAGGATTAATTTTGAATGCCTCCACAAGAACCTGCATGTAACTGCCTGAAGCTGCACACATGTTTCTGGTCATGTCATTTGCTTAGGAGTCACACAGCTGTGCAGAACACCTTCTGTTCACATCATGGCTACTTCCAGCCCCATAGATAGTGCCATTAGCCCATGGCTTAGAAAGGGTGTTTGATGTCATTCCACTCAGCAGGAGCTTTTCCAGATGATTTAAGGCATGATATTAACAAGCTGTGAAAGTAGTTTCAGCTAGCCTTTTTAAGCCAGGCAAGTGATAGCTTCAAAGCACTGAAAACAGGAGTGGGCAGAGGGAAGAAAAATCTCCCCAAGATTCTGACAGCATGGACAGGAATCCACCGGGTGGGAAAACATGACTTGTAATAACATTATAATGAATAACACCTCAGTGTTATCAGGGTATCTGTTAGAAAGCAAAGGATTCGGATGCAAGGTCAAGTTCATACATGGCAGCTGCTCTCTATGCTCTTAGCCTGCAGCAAACAAAATCAAACAAGTTAATTTAAGTCTCACTGCAAGCGATTTAAGTGAATGGGTTTCTCCCACATTTGCAAAGGTCTATATGAGGAGCAACTGGAGCTCAGCTGACACACAATATTATGAGAAGCCACAATCAGATGTGTCTGATTTTTACTTCAGCAAGACTTTTACACCCAAGAGTCTAAGTGAGGCTCCTTAGTCTGCTCCTAGACCAGCTCCTGATTTCCTGATTGGTTAAGTTATGTTACCAGTTAAGTTATCGGTTAAGTTGCGGTTAAGGTTATTATAGCAACTGTAGAGTATCAGGTCCAGACCTCAGCAGTGATATTCATCAGGTGTACACTCTGTCAGGAAAAACCATGTCTTTCCTCCTTTCTTTTCCTCTGTTGTTTTTAATTAACCGTGAGTTATAGCTGTTAGTTCACAATGTAGAACATACCTTTCAGAGATAACTGTGGTGGGTCTGCCAGCACTCTTCTTGGGTGCAATTGCCATATTGACAGGTTTTTATACAAGCAGGCCATTTCAACAGCTGCAGAACATGGATGGATATGCAACTTTATGAGATGTCATGTCATAGGATTCAAGCAATTATTATGTCCCTTTAGGACACTGTATAACAGACCATAGTACCGCTTAGATTCACTATTGCCTGTGTTATTACACAGGATTTAAAGACATCTTTACATGATTAAATTCTCTGGCTTTTAAAGTATTGCTATAGTCAACCCTTTCAATACACGGTTAGATACAAGCACTTCATTCCCCTCCTGTTTAATATTAACCATAATATCATGTAATAAAATTGAAACAAAAGTGCCATAGGCCTAATTGTACTGTCATGGCCATGTAAATCAGGAATAGCTTCAGTAAAGCTAGTGTTATTATGCTGGTGTAAAATTGATGTAAATTAGAGATGACTTGGATCCCGTAGCTCTGCTTTTGGATAATGCAATGTAAAGGCATCACTTAAACTCACATACAGTGGCTTATGAATGAAATACTCCTTATCTCAACAAATTTTATGGTATTGTGTCAAAAATGACCAATATTTATAAGGGATGACATAATCAGACAGATCAACTTAAGAAGATAAGTTAATGTTATGGGACCAAATTTTGAGCTCTGTTGACTTCTGTGAAGTTAATACAGATTTACATAGATTTAATTGACATCAGTATGTACCTTATCATGCCTTTCATAAAACTGAATTGCTTTGCTGTTGTGCAGTGTTAAATTAGAATCCTGACTTTATCCTTAGGTAGATTTTTTTTCTGATGTGATGTTAGGCTAAAGAACAGCATCAGAAAGGAAATGTGTCAGACATGGTGGTTACATCAAGAACTATGTAGGAAACTAGTAATGAACCCTTGGAAAATAAATAAGGGCAAGTTCAGGAAACATAAGTGAAAATGCAGCTCTGGTATAAATTGAATAATAAAATTCCTGGTCATATTTTGCCATAAATACTGGTTTGGGAATTTGTCATTCACCTTATTTAAAATTCAGAAATATTAAAGGTACAGGGTTCTCTCATTATAGAAATAATAGAATTCCAGCTATTACAGAGTTAGGGTAATTTAAATAGCTATAGAATACATTATATCAATAAGTGGAACATCTGTATGAAATGTCCACCTGCTGATATACTACTCAGTGTACTTTACAATGAAATGCACTTAATCATTTTAAGACGCTTTCTAATGAAGTCTTATCGGGATTAACATTTTGAACACAAATACTTTCAGGCATTAAAACTTCTGCTCTAAATGAGATTGCATTGTCTTGTTTACCCTTGTTGATTAATAAGCAATCTGTTAACTGTTAGAATGGTCCAATTGTGCCAGTGAAAGTAGATTAGTAATTCAGCAACGTTTGTGGGTTTAATTGTCATTTCTCTTGAAGACTTTGAATAAAAAAATCACTTGCACACTATCCGTAGGCAAGGAAGAGATATGTATTTTTAGATGCACTTTTCACTGTTTTCCTTTAGACTTTTAGCATAGGGTTATTGATGAAATAGATACTGATATACAAAACTAAAAAGTAAAAATCTAGAAGTCTCTGTTTATATAATGTTATTCTTTTGTTAACAAAATTTAGGAGGGCATGTCATGTGAATAGATTTGAGTTTTGAGAGAGATGGTGGGGTTTGGGTTTTTTTTTTTTGGGGGGGGTGTTGCTTATTAGGATTAACTGGAAGTTAAAAGGCAAGTACCCTGTCTCAAAAAAAAAGACGATCGTTGAGATTTTCTCACAGGGTCATGCACTTTCATCTGTGGCATCCCACAGAGGGAAACAGATGTTGGCAAGTTATAGTTAAATTATCTGGAAAGCTCCCATGTGTGGAGCACGGTCCTGGTTAAAGTTAGGAGTAGCACAGGCCTGTCGTAGTAGCTGCACACTTGAAGCCTGCAGAGCTCCAAAGTTTCACGTCTCTGAAGCCAGGCTGAAGCAGTGAGCCTAATGAGTGTTTGCACCTTGGGTAACTCAACCTTATAGATATTATTGCAAAAAAAAAGATATTATAAGTTAATAAAAACATAGATTTGGTGTAAAATTGCACTAGTGTGAGATTGTGTTTGTAGATAAAGCAATAGATCTCATTAAGTCTTTCAGGGTGGTGGATCTCTCTGTACTCCTGTCATGGAGAAGACATTATTTGTGCAGAATCTCACTGCTATTCAGTGAGATGCTCAGCACAGCTATTTAGGTTTCTGGAGTATAAAGAGCAGGTCAGCAATGTCAGGACCTAGCAACTTTCTCCAGCAGCATGTGTCAGGTCGTGGAACCTGTGGGATGAAATAAATACAAGGAATCACACATCTTTAAGAAGGATGCTGCTATCATAGTATTCCTACATTTACTGAGATACAGAACTGTCCTGAAAGTATATTCTGATAACTAAAAGCATCTCTGAAGAATTTTATACCAGCCTCTCTACTCTTCTTCCTTAAGGTTTTCTCCTCAGACAAGGTGCCTATGAAACATAAATATTATTGATTCTTCTATAAGTATGTATATATTCTGATCTTTTGAATATTTTTTCTTTCTTTTTTCCCTCTAAACAATTTCTGTAGCTGATTATGTCAGGGTAACTCATTTCAGATGTGTCACTTTTGAATGAGAAAGGGAAGAACAAACCAGTCTACACCATAAAGCTTTCAACATTATTGAGACAGTTTGTTATGTCTGGCATTTGTTTGAAGACTGGAAGTAGCTTTGCTCTTTTTGTGCTATTAAGATTGTGGTTATCTGAAAATAAAACACTAAACTTTGTCACGAAGCATGGGAATTAATGGAAGAGCTGAAAAAAACCCTTTACAAGATGGAGATTAGGCACCACTAAATATCAAATAATATATAATGTTTTCACTTGCCAAGTGTTGCACGCTGATGTCTGTGCCCTGCTCTGTCCTGCAGTCCCTTTGCTGTGAGATCAAGCAGAGACGTCGCGGGGTGGCCTCTGTGCTGCGGCTATGCCAGCACCTCCTGGACGACCAGGAGACCTGCAACCTGAACGCAGATCACCAGTCCATGCAGTTGATCATTGTGAATCTTGAGAGGAGGTGGGAAGCCATCGTCATGCAAGCTGTCCAGTGGCAGACAAGGCTCCAGAAGAGACTGGAAAAAGACTCAGTAAGTGATGCTTGCTTTAAAAAAATTCTA
The DNA here is from genome assembly GCA_013398315.1 of Nothoprocta pentlandii. NCBI lineage: Eukaryota > Metazoa > Chordata > Aves > Tinamiformes > Tinamidae > Nothoprocta > Nothoprocta pentlandii. The sequence continues at coordinate 1,501,574 of VZSG01000005.1, forward strand.
ACGTCATTTCACTTTCTGCATGGGAAACATTTTGTCAGTGCTAGGCAAATAAATTCATTTCAGCATATTTTCTGAGTGAAGATGCCATCTGTAGACTTTTCTAACAACAAATAAAGCTGTATTTTTTACAAAGCAATGCATTCTATGGACACAGCTGATTGAGAAGATAAACTCACAGTATGCATGTCCTGTTGCTGGAGTTTTAGACTCATAGTATCTGATCCTCTAATGAGAACAGTCTTTTCCTGTTGAGATGAGTATAAGCCAAGTTGCTCATCCCCTAACAGAATTGGACCCAGAGTCGTCTTTCGTCAATTGTAAATACATTTCAGTAGAAATTTTTACTCTGTAACTAAGACTGCTTTTAATTACCATCCCAGCAGTAGATGTGTATTTCACATAAAATGTCATGGGTATGTGACAAATATAGAGTTGTGTGTTTTTCGAACATTAAAAAAATGCATTAATTTGCTTTTATCTCAAGGAGAAGATTCCTAAGAGGCAAAATAGTGTTCTGCTTAAACCATCCATTAAATGGCATAAATTAGACAGGTTTCCTCAGCATAAAACCATAATACAATGCAGTATCTACATTTAAACAATAAACCATAGGGGGGACAAAATAATCCCTACTGTAACACCATTGACTGTAATGGATGAATTGGCTCAGCATGGTTTGTACCACTATCATAATGCTGAAGTGTGTATACTGCAGCTACGTTGGCAGCAGCAATAGCCCTGTAATAGTAATGCATATACTGCAGAGCCTTGATGAGATACGGGAACAAGTGACATAGATTTAGCCTACCTAATTTTTAGGTTTTTAGGTTTATATCTTGCAAAGAAAAGAAAAAAAGTGCTTGACCTACCCGCTTCCCAACAAGCATGTAACTAATGGTGAAATATTGCTTTTTACTTCTTTTGGTAAAGTTCCTTTAAAAAAAATAATAGGAGCTGTATTTGTCTTGGAGTTGTTTGTTTAGATTAGTGCGTAGCATTAAGATTACAAGACACTATTCAGAAGCCTTGGCATTCCCCGCCTGAAAGAGCTATCACTCTGAACGGGCCCAGAGATAGTGAGTTAATGAGGAGGATGCTGCAGAAGTGAAGTGTTTGAAGGTAATAGTGATCCATCGTCTGTCTGTCTTTAACGAATGTTAGAAAATAGGAGTGCTCCTCTGCCTGTTTGGTTAGTTGGTTCACTTTGGGCATTTAGACAGAAATGGAACTTGAGAAAAAAAACAGGGTCTGAGTAGTCTGTCACACTACGTCAAAAGGGGCTGTTTCTGAGGCAATGTGTGAGCAAGGTATTGCTTGGAAGCAACTGGAAAAGCAAGAACAAGAGATATTAGGGAAGAGTTAGCTAAGTCCTTGAAATTTTGAGCTGGTTGGAAGGAGCATAAAAGGCTGTGAAAGCCACGTGAGAGAGAAAAGCAAAGATTTCTTCTCAGCTTTTCTTTATACATGTCTGTAGGAGAGGGGATTATCCCCTGAAGAGGCCACACTGGAGGAAGTTTTTGGAAACAACCAGAAGAGATCAACCTAGAGCTTGCACTATATGACCAGAGGAAAACAGTGAAATCTGAGTGACTCTAAGAAGGAAGATTCTTCTCAAGGGGCTAGTAAAAGATAAGGGACATAGCTGATGTGGATTAGCAGACTGAGTAAGAGCTCAGTGATAGTGACATTACCCAAGGGAAAAGGAAGTTTAGGGGAGGAAAGTCCAAGAGTTCCAATCCGACTGCACTTAGTTTATGGGCATAAGAAAGGAGTCAGATAGGAGAGGTTAATGCATAGATGCCATCAGTTCGCAGATTGGAACTGCAGGTATCTAAACGTATATCTAAAATAAGAAAATAAGTAAGGAAAAAGGCTTGTTGGTAAGTACCGTAAAGAGCAGGAGGTGAAGAAAGTATAAGCAAAAGAGAAGTCAGAGAAGTTCAAAGACAGATCTGGAGAGCAGAGAAATCCAAGGCAGGAATTTATTGAGAACATAATCGAGCAGTGTCAAAACTAAAACAGAAAGTGGTAAAAGGTTATGATAAAAACAGAAATTTCAATAGAATGAAAGGAAGAAACTGAATTAGGATCCAAAATGAAGCTGAAGAGAAACTGGAGCTTAAGCAATATATTCACATTTAAATGAGACAAAAGTGAGGAAATAAAGGAAGGACAAATGCCATCTCACCAGTGGCAGAGAGACAGAATTCCTTAGTTCTGGGCAATGAATCTGGGAGAGAAGAAATGGAAACAGAAGCAAGGGAAGTCAGCAGTGAAATAGACTGGCAAGTGAATAGGTTGGAAGAGAAATGTAAGAATGAGTAGAAAAGATTCTTAAGTAAAGAAAATAGTAAACTTTCTAACTGTCTTGAAAAATGTTTGTTATGTTTTTGTGCTATTTCTGCCTCTTGTGTTTTTTAATTCATATTGCTAATGTATTAGATCAATAGTAAACTGTTGGTTAATACTATAGAGCACAAGTGTTTAAGAAAAAAAGAGTTGAGTTTTGGAGCTGAAAGAGCAGGTGTGTGTGGTCCTATGCCACAGCCTGTGGCAAAAGTCCATCTTTCTCCGAATCCTGAATTTTGGTTGCTAGGAACCAACTTGGGACATTTGGACACTGCAGGAGCAGCTTGCTCTTGTAGCTTTGGTGGCTCTAAACAAACTTCTGTGCTAGTTAGGGCTCCTCGCAGCCCTTGCAGCTGGGGTGAAGGGAGCCTCGCGTTGCGGTTTGGGGCTGCATCGAGGGGCAGCTCGAGGTTTGAGGGTGCGAGTGCTGCGAGGGTGCGAGTGCTGCACGTTGCCTGGTGCCAGGGCGCTGTGGAGCTTCACAGCTGCCTGCTGCTTCATTCCTGCTTTGCCTGAGGGAGCCTGGAGTTATTTGCTGGACCGAGTTGCTTTTCCCAGGGCAGGGGCAGGGTACCGTCCTCTCTGCTGAGAAATAGCAGCCTTTAAGGGCTATGATGATGCTCGTTTAATTTTCATCATGGGCTGCTTCATTTTGAGACCTCTCATTTTATGCTTGTTTTATAACAACTTGGTTCTTTGGAGTATGTCAGTGTCCACAAGTTTCTCATGTTGTAAATCTGTTTGTATCCTCAACATCCAAAAGATGCCCCAGCCCGAACAGAATTCAGGTTTCTTTGTCTTCCCTGGCCTGAGCTGAGCCTGGCATGTTTGAGCCTGCCTTTTCACTCAGTTCCTGTGTAGTCATTTCTTGGGTAGGTACCAGGATTGCCTCTTGTGCTTCCCTATCTCCCTACATTTGATGGCGTGCCAGTCTTGGCACATGAGCCGTATCCCTTGGTAACAAGTCTTTATGTGTGGTTGCCCACAAAATACTGTAACTTATGAAAACAAATTAAATGTTTTTATACCATGATGGCATCTGACTCAATCATGGCATCTCACTTGCTGACAGTGAATAAGATAGCCCAAATAGTTACATTGCCTTAGAGAAGTGCAGGAGTCACTTGCACCTTCTCTCTTCTGAATTTGTGCTCGAGGATCTTGCTTTGTCAGGCTTCTCTCAGTTGTTAAATCCAGTCATTTGCCTGGAACTCTAACTGCGTCGCAAAGTTGTGCTAGAACTGACCACAAACAGCTTTTACATTTCTTTCAGTCTGCCTTTTTTTTTTTTTTTTTTGATGTTTTTCAATAGTATTTTTTTCAACCTTCGAAATAGCAGGCACCATTAATTTACAAATAACAAGACATTAATGAGTATTACAAACACCTGGCAGAAGATGCTGTACTTATGAACTAGAAGTTATGTCTAGAAGCTCAAATTCTCAAGAATCACCCCGAAAGGATGTAGGAAAGAAAGGGAAATGTGGTTAGATTCAGTTGGTCAATCTAGCTGTAAAGAATGTGATATTCCCACGTGTTAAATAAAAAAAAGATTGTATTTTTAAAAGTGTGGGACACTTGTCTCTTATTGGAAGATGTTTTAATCTCTTCTAGCAAAAGAAGTTTTCATCGGTCCCATCTGTTCTTGTTGGTGCTGGTGCTGGTGTTTTTTTTGGTAAATCCTTTACCCCTAATTTATCATTCCAAAGTTGACTGATATAGTGTTATCTGCCTACTAAATTTTATCTTCAGAATTACACAGATGCCTTACAGTTTGCCTAATCAGATCCTATTGGCAATCATCTTAATAGAAAAAGGACTTTGCCTGGCAACAGCAGAAACCTTTGGTTAGCTAAATCCTAAGCTGCAGCCTGAAATTCCTGCTCAGTAGCTGGAGAAGAATCCTGAGGCATTTTACTTTAGAGGCTCTAGACTGCTCTGGATATCTAAAGGAGGATTTTGGACAGACCTGATCATGGTTGTGTCCACAGGTTTACCACAGCTAACTCAAATTGGAAATATATGCTTTGTTTTATGGGTTTGTTTTATCTTATGCTTAGCCAATGATATACCAAATTTAATTTATGCTCTTAGCCTTAGGGGATTATTCCAGCAGCCACAGATGTTGACAGTTTTGGGTTGCACTGTCCATGTCAGATACATCTGTGCACAGGGTGTGGGACTGAGCACTTCTCTGTGTGGGGAATCCTCTACCACCTCACGCTGTTGTCACGAAGACTGTTCGATCAATATTGGAGGACATAAAGCTATTGTATTGCTGTGGTGACAGGGTGCCAAAACAGTGTGTTCTATTGGATTTTATCTCTGAAATTGCAATTCCATATTGCTACCTCACTGCTAGCTGGATAACCTGCTTGTTTTCCAGGTTGCCTTGAATGAGAGAGGTGATCGGTTTTATGGAGAAGACAATCTCTTTTCTTGTTTAACAGAGAGGTGATTATTGAAAAGACAGTGTTAATCACGCTTTTAAAATGGATATTTTGGGCTAAGATAATTTGAGATAAGGTGCTGTAATTCTCACATGGTCCTGAAAATGTCTGGAATATTCATGCAATATTCATGATCATTTAAGTTCACTCCTATGCTTCATGCATTTTTTTTTTCTCATTTTTCTTTTTCTTCTGAGTCATCATATGTGCACACTACACTCTATGTCCAGCAAAAAAAGTATGTGTGTTGGCTTGAAAGTACGCAGTACATCCAGCCCCATAATTGAAAATAATAAGGCCACAATAAATGGGATGGCCTTGGGGTATAACACCCAAGGGATTCAATTGGTGTCGCTTTGCATCAATGTCCATGCATCATGGTAATTGAGGTAACATAACCAATTACCACATTTTAATTAGAGTTGTAGGGACTTGGGAAAATCTGCAATGGTGAGACGCTCACTTAAAAAAAAAGAGAAAAAAAGAAAGAAAAAGAAAGAAAAA